>SNQJ01S0032038.1:86540-126207 GCA_010110895.2 Picea sitchensis
ATATACGACCATGCCCTTTGTTAAAATCCGTGCGCACGGGATTTGTGTTTTCAACTATGTAAAGTCGTGGTTTTATGGTGTTGCATGTTTCCATAACCGGAGCATGGAGGGGGGAGTTGGAATGGTTTCAAACCATTAGACTTTTTGTTATAGAGCGCGGTCATATGACCCTCACATGCTCAGGTGCTAGGCGGTTAGGGGTTTGCGCGCCCATAATCGTCCTACAATTCGCACCGTTGGCGCGGTTGTGCCCGATGTTGGGTTTTCACGCTTTAAATTACGTGTGTTCTAGGTTCATGACACAAGGGTACGTTTTGTATATGCAGAGACAACAAGCTTGAAGGGGGGACTTCGAGGAGGCTTAAATTCTTCATTTTTCGACCGATTGAGGTGCCGAAAAAGCCCAGCTAGGGGTTTTTGGACGCTCTAAAGGCATTGGAGCAGTTTGTTGGTTGGTTTGAGCATTGTAAGGCATGTTTTTTAGCACTTTGAGCAATTAATAATAATGATCCATTGGAAGTTGGACCAGGAGATGTAGCCCAAAAGAGGGGTGAACTCCTTTATCAATTGTTGTGTTTATGTGCTTATGGTCATTGATTATGTTGTTTTTTATTTGTATCTTGCATGACTAATCCTTTAATTAATGTGTTGCAAAGTTCATCCATTTGCTTTTAACACATAAAATTTACTTGCAAATAATTTCAAGATTTCAAGTCTTCTTCATTTCTAGATCATGCCATCTCAACCATATTAATTCAATTTAAGTTCCAATTGATCTTCATCCCTCCTATAATGCCACCTCAACCATATTAATTCAATTGTAGTTCCAAGTAATAAGTTGTAGAGAATGTGATTAAACATGCCCTAACATCAAATCCTTTATTCCTTTAATAATAAAGCAGGGAAAGAGATGAGAAAATATTTAACAAAGTAGTTTGACGAGTTTCCTTCCCCATAGAATAAAATAAGGACAAAGTTGTTGAAGAATAATTTTATTTTAAAATCTATATTAATAAACACAAAGTAAGAATTATTAGAAAAGAGTGTTTTCACCATACCAACAAGTATTTAATTTATTAAAAAATGGTCATTAAAATCAATTTAAATTTTTTTAAAATGTATTGACAAGTTTATTTATCACATTCTACATAAAACTCAAGAATATTGTAAAAATCCTAATCACTTTTCTTAATTTTTAAGAAATTTTATTTAACACATTATACATAAACCTTAAGAATATTGTAAAAAACCTAATCACTTTTCTTAATTTTTAAGCAATTCATATTATAAGATTTTTCCATATTAATTTCCTTATAAGTTTCAGAATATTTGTCTATCTCCATTTTGTAAACCACATTGAAAATCTCAAAAATATTGTAAAAAAACCTCACATCCTATAGGAAATCTATTTCCTAACTTATTTTTTTAAGCAATTCATATTAGAAGATTTTTATATATCCATTTATTTATAAGTTTCACTATGTTTTTTCTCTCTCCATTTTTGTGAACCACATAGAAAAAAATCATTTTTAAAATCATTTTCTCTATATTCTAAATTAAAAAAAAAATATTGCATTTTAATATTCTTTCAAAAAAAATTGCATTTTAATATTTTTTCACAAAATTTGTATGATTATTTTTATGAAATGATAATAAAATAAGTTGAATTTTTTTAATCTTATATTATTTTATTTTTTTCTAATATCTAATTAATACTTTTAATAGTCTTAAAGTTAGTAACTTTTGAAATATAATTTTTGTTTAATATAATTTTTATAACTTTTGAAATATAATTTTTATTAATTAATACTTTTAAGACTACTAAAGTTAGTAACTTTTGAAATATAATTTTTATAACTTTTGAAATATAATTTTTGTTTAATATAATTTTTATTAATTAATACTTTTAAGACTATTAAAGTTAGTAACTTTTGAAATATAATTTTTGTTTAATATATTTTTTTATTTATAATAGTTAAAATCAAACTTTTAAAATTGAAAATTAAATTTTTAATTTTGTAAGTTTTCTAACATTTTAGATAAATATAATTTTATTATAATTTCTTTTCCTAACCTTTAATTCATATTTTTAATTTTAATATTTTTTAAAATTAATTTTTTTTGGTAATATTTTTAATTTTTAATTTTATTTATTTATTTATAATAATTAAAATTAAATTTATAAGATTAATAATTAAAGAAATCATTAAGTTCATAACTATAATTTGTTAAAATTTTCACTTTATAAATTGCTAACCTTTCAAATAGATATAAATAAAAAATATTTTATTCTGGTTCATTTCACAATAAGAAAATAATAACGTTAAGAAGATGTTTTGTGTATGGAACATCAAAAATATAAACATTACAAAATAATTTAATCTTACACGTCAAAAATTAAAAGTTGGCATAGGTGTAGATGCTTTAGATTGGAACAAAATTGAAATCCTCTTTTTTCCAAAGGAACATATTGGTTAAAAAAAGCGTAGCTGATATTCATGAATAAGTGAAAAGAGAAATTCATATGCTAGGAACTTTGTTACGGGTATAAAGGCATCTACAATCAGAAAAACCTTGTTCTGGAATTTTGGCTGCCAAATATGCCCTGTAATAAGACTTGTGGAAAGTAAAACGTCGCTCTCGAATCCATGGAAAAACGAAAAACATGTTGGCACCCAACGAACCCTGCTGACGAGAGGCAGAGGTCATCATAGTGTTTATAAATGGATGAACAATGAATATGTAACTTAGGTTTCAGGAGTTTTGTGAGCTATATGAAAAGAAGTATTTCTGCTCTCTGGGAAGGGTTTGAGTAAGAGAAGTGAGTACACTGTGCACACTGTTGATCCAACGGATCTTCCCTTCAATAAGAAGTATTTCATACTGTTCCCTCTCTGGGGAAGGGTTTGAGTAAGAAATCTGCAATATGGCAATTACCGAGCTGCACCAACAACATGTTAACTTTATCACAGCTCTTTTTCAAGAAGTAACTGATGCGTTTTTAACCCTCAAGTGCAGATCTGTTTCTAACCTAGTGATAATTCTACTCTGAATATTCTACCCCAAGTATACATGATCTGCTAGCTGACCTGAATGAAGAGTTTGGATTTGCGTTGCAGGGATTTCTGGACGAGCAATTCACTCAGCTTCAGCAGCTGCAGGACGAAAGCAATCCTTATTTCGTGAAAGAAGTCACTTCGTTATTTTTTGAGGAATCATCGAAATTGCTGATTACTTTGCAAAATACAATGTATATTTACTTATTCTTTGAACTCCCTCACTAATATTTGGAGTAATAGACACAAACACATGAATCTCTCCCACGTCGCTCTCCTGGTGCGGATATCATGTTTTAGACTTAATTTCAAAGAATTTTGAATGCTTTTAGTGTTTTCATGCAAGGACTTTGCAGCAATCAGGAACCAGTGGACTACAAAAATCTTGAGTCCTGCCTGAACCGTTTCAAGGGTAGCAGCTCAAGGTATCTTAAGATTGGACTCCAAATCACGAGCATTGCCTTCAACTATTTACTAACACTTATTAGAATGTTAATACAATAATGAATAGTGGAAACAATTTCCATTGGTTTACTGATGCAGGATACCAGTACAGGTACTAATTATCTTATGATGATCTTTTGCATGAACAGCGTTGGGGCACAGCGCGTGAAGAATGTCTGCATAGTATTTCGATCGTGCTGTGAAGAAAAAAAAAGAAACGAGTGAGTAGATTATCAAAGCCACCAACTTGTTAAATTGTTAAAATTTTATGCACTCTCTGAACAAATTATTAAAATCTTAAAGTCTTCCAATCTCTGAACAAATTGTTAAAATCTTAAAGTCTTCCAATCTCTGAACAAATTGTTAAAATCTTATATGCCCTTATAGCAGCTAGAGGCAATTAAGTAAAGGCATTTATTTATTTCCTTTGTCAATGCAGTTGCTTGCAGTGTCTACAAGAACTGAATCAGGAATATTACCTTTTCATGGACAAGCTGGAGCTTCTATTAGAGGTAATCTGTGATTTACAATATTCAATCTCCTCTTCCATTCGAAACTCTACACTCTAATTCCTCAAAAAATAATATATAAATTTGTTGGTAACGTATTAATCTTTTGTCTGCTTTTCTGGTCAATTGCAGCTTGAGCAACAAATCCTAGGAGCTGGTGGAACCATATCCCTGACATATTAAGCTTAATCAGCATGAGCGCCCTCGAAACCTGGTTTTTATTTTCGGATTGAGTATCATAGTGATAGAAAAAGGGATTAAAACATAGTGAGATCATAACAAACGTTCATAGATACACTAGCTCATTTCAGTTACTGTTAGCACAAATAGTATTTATATTCTTGTAATCAGATATTCTGTGCTTTTTTCAATATTTTATTTTGGGTGCTCTTTTGAGATACTGTGTTTTTACTATTTTATTTTGTGAATATGCGTGATATCTTTTTGATATCGCACAGCATAAAACTTAAATGAAATTCGTTCGTTAAATATCGACTATCCTTAAAATAAATTTCCAAAATTTCAGTTTAAAAACGGAATACAAATCAATATCAATATTAAATGTTTGAAAAGATGCAGTATGTGGCATACATGAGACTCTAAACTAGGTAAGGAATATGTAGGGAGTATTCCCTACTGTTAATTAAATATTGACTATCATTAAAATAAATTTCCACAATTTTAATTTAAACAATTGAATACAAATCAATATCAATATTAAAACTTTGAAAATATGTAACATGTAACATAGTTGAAACTCGAAACAAAGTAGGGAGTATTCTCCACTCCAACAGAGTGAGCTACAACTACTTGACAATATTGTTTTTAAAGGTTGCATAATAAATTGTGGCATTAGTATTGTTTCAAATGGCTTTGCCTTTATTAAAGTTGCATAAAAAATTGTTACATTAATATTGTTTCAATTGGCTTTGCCTTTATTAATGTTGCATAATAAATTGTTACATTAATATTATTTAAATGTTGCATAATAAATTGTTACATTAATATTATTTAAAGTTGCATAATAAAGTGTTATATTAATATTGTTTCAATTTAGGTTTATTAGTACTATTTATCATATTTCGTTAGATATTTTTTTTTAGTTATATAATAAATTGGTATATTAATATTGTTTTAATTTGTGTTTATTATTATGATTTATTATCTTTAAATAAATATTTTTTTGGTTTCAATTATGAAAACTCTAAAGAAAAGGATAAATTGGAAAATAACTCTTACATCTAGGTGAAAAAACAATAGTAGTGGCTTGAAATGGTTTCAGTTATGAAAACTCTAAAGAAGAGGATAAATTGGAAATAACTCTTACAACAAGGTGAAAAAACAATAGGAGTACAATTCAAGCAAAGAATGCAATTGCATTATGTGGTTGCAATTGTACATATCAACTAAGTTGAAATTGACATAACATGAAACCTATTAGAACAAAAGCACCATGAAGATCAATGAAAGTCCATAGTCCACCTAATTGACACTAGTGAATAGAATATTTTTGTATTTTAGGACCCCATAATAGCAGTAGAGAATGTGCTAAACTATTAATAGGAGTAGAAATTGTGGCAACTAGGAAATGAAAACCTTCGATATAGAAACTGGTCAATTCATAAGTATACCATGAAATCACAAAGCTAAACTATTAGTAGAAGTAGAAATTGTGGCAACTAGGAAATCACAACCTTCGATATAGGAAATGGCCAATTCATGAGTATACCATGAAATCACAAAGACTATACCCATGAACCATCGACCTAAAGTAGAATGGGCACAAGGAAAGAATAATACACTAGACCAACCCACAAAAATGAAATGGTCTCTGTGTAGCCAGTGATCCAAAGTATTGAACAAACTTGTTCCTTCTTTAGAATACTTTTGAACAGTTATATAAATCCTCTTATTTCACTATTTCGACCCTTTCCAAGAACTCTATATGATCAAAAGATATATACTAAATTGGGGACAATTTTCATCCATCGTCCTTTCAAAACAATTCCAAATATTAGTTGTTCAAACAACTATTTGAAACTATATCAAACCAATCCAACACAGGTACGAAATGCATGATATCTCAATCTTGAGTTTTCAAAGTTCATATCTGACCCTCGAATCACCTATTGAATCACATCGATGGAACAATTTCAATGGAGGGAAATGTGCTTTCTCTCGCATTAACAATATTATATTCACAATATCTATCACATTCAATATTTTTCATCCTTTCTCATCTTGAACCTTATAAAATGCAACAAATTAAAAGGACTATTTTTATTCTCTCTCATCCATTTCCATGTATATTTATAATACTAACTCGTAGTTTGATATGAATGAGTCTAAAAGAAAGAACAAGTAGATATTTATGTAACTCATATAGCTAAAAGAAATTACTCCAAAGTTCTTTCCATTCTATACCAAGAAGTTATATAGTTAACCATTGTAATCCAAACATGAAAATTTTATTTGTTTTCTCCCCTTAAGTAAAATTTTGATGGAAGAAATTTTTTCCAATTTGACCTATCCTCACCTATGAAAATAGGCCATTTGACAAGGAGATATTGAAAATGTGGAGGCTTGGTTCGATAAGTTGTTGAGTATTGGGGACAAGATATAACACTTTCTCTAGGAAATTACATCGAAAAAAAAAATGGTTAAAGGTTGCAAAAAAATTTGGGAATGATTATTTATATTATCATGAAATGATTTTAATTATTGAAGATATGATTTTCTTGAAATCAATATAATTCTTCCAAAGTATTCCCCAAAATTAGATTTTATTCCATCAGCATCTGATAGGAATATATTGACAACATAAAAGGGAGTATCATTTCTAATTCTAGATTTTTAATGGATCTTCTTAATAGGGTTAAAATCCATTCTCAGGTGTCTTTCATTAATGATCCATGAATATCAATAGTGAGTTCAACAACTCCTAGTGCAATAGCTAGTAGCGGTGTAACCTAGGGAGGTGGTGATTTGGTGATAATTGGTTCCAAAGTGGCTTTGTTAATAATTCCATTTGGTAGCACATATTTTTTGGTACATGAAATTCATGTGTTTACTGTCCATGTGACTATTTTAATCATAGTTAATTTTTTTATATTTTACCACAACTCTCATTTAATACTCAATAGTGCAAATCTTTATTTTTTCTTTTCTGATGATCGACTATGAGAGGGGTAACATGTCAAGTATCTTCTTGGGATCATGTCTTCCTCAGTTTCTTCTAGATTTACAATGTAATTTTGGTACTACGATTTCATTTCAACTGGAAAAGGAACTCTAATGTTTGGGGTAGAATAAGTAATCAGAGAGTGCTAACTCGTATCATGGGAGGAAAGTTTTCACAGAATTCCATTATGATTAATGGGTGGATCCATTAATTTTAGTGAGCACAAGCCTCTCAAGTGATCCAATCTTATGGTTCTTAATTATATACACGTGATCTTTTATTTTTAGTTGCTCATTTTGTTTGGGCTTTTAGTTTAATTTTCTTATATAGCAGTCATGGGTGATGGAAAGAACTCATTCAATCATCGTTTGCACCCATAAAAAAATGAATCTTAGTAATTATATCCAACCTAGAACCTTGAGAATTGTATAGGGACATGATGTAGGAATATCCCATTGCCTTATGAGAGGATTTTTCACAACATGGGCATTGTTCCTAGCAAGAATTGTTGTAGTAGGATAACATCTAGAAAAATTTGAAAAACATTATGGCATCAAGATTTCTAAAGTTTATCCAAGGCTTGGCCCAAGACCCAAATAATCATTGTATTCGGTTTTGTATTGCAAGCTCACATGACCTCGAGAGTCGTGGTGATATTACAAAAGAATTCCTTTATCATAAAAATTGTGCTTCCCACTTTGGTCAATTGGAAATAATCTTTCTTTAGACCTCTAGTGATTTGTTCCATGTGGCTTGGCAAGGCAATTTTGAAGACTTGATACCTAATCCCTTATATTTAAGGCCCATTCCTCATGCAAATTGGGATCCTAATTTTGTCAACCGATTATAGAATCCTTTACCCAAGGATTTTCTCTCGATCCAGTCAATTTTAGTGATTCTAATGTTTGTTAGTGGTCATATACAATTAACTTATTCATTAATGAAGATCTTTATTCTCGATCTCTTTTCTTCCTATTTTTTCTACCATGTTTTCAATAAAAAGTAGGTTACATATACAAACTAAATGGAGACCAAATATTTCATGGTTCAAAAATTCTAAATGCCATCTCAATCATCATTTGTCAAGACTCTTCATAGTCAGATATCTAGCTTGGAAAGCACTTTTAGTTGATGTTGCCACTCTTGAATGAAGGTTAGTTCCAATCGTATGGGATAATGGTTTGAATATATCAATGCATCCCTAAGGTTTAGGATCTATTTTCATAGGTTAGTGGAATATTTATCCTCAAAATTATAATTCCAATAGTATTTTATTTGATCTCTCTTGAGTGGAAGGAAGTGCGAGTCTAACGTTTAGAACATATTTTCTCATCTCCTAGGCATTTTATCTCTCCTATAGAACACTAGATCTGATCTCCTTTATTATAGAGATCTTATTTAGGAAATTTTTGACTCTATGAGACATGAGAGAACTCCAATCCTAAAATTTAGTGATAATTTCCAATTTTTAAAGTGTAGGAGCACAGTTCCTACCTTATCGCCATATTTTAGGATCCTACATCATGTTTTGAGGTCTTTGTATTATTTTGAAAACCCTACTCCTAGCTTCTTGGGAAAAGTGTGCTCCTCCTTCCTATTTTTAGGTATTTATCCTATTTTTATGGGTTATATCCTAATTTATATGGAATAGAGTGTTCTAGTGTCTATTATGGGTAATTACTCATTTAGTTAACGGTAAATGTTACACTACCATACTCTTTTAACATTACTTTCTAAATACACCCATTTAAAAGTTGAATATGCCTAACATTTGTGCATCTTAGAATGTTTTCTATAACATAAATAGCTCTATTATATCTAACCTACACTTAATATTAGTATAATCCATTATCAGTTCCACAACATTAAAAAACTTCAAACAAGGTTGAATTTTGGCCTTTCAGGTTTTTTGTGAAGAATATTAACAATTAATTTATTGTTGTTGGTGGTGGAGTTATTATGTAGTTGATCGAGTAGGTCGGGAACATAAGCCAAATAAATCAAATCCCTACAACCCAATTATCTTGAGTAATACCAAATGATATCCTTTCTAAGGAATGAGTGATCATAGTTGAAAATCATATGGTGAGCTTGGGCCAACAATTTTGAGACATGTTGTCAACCCGTGTTCAATGGCATTGGGTGGAGTGAAGTAATTAATAGTGTAGGATGATTGTTTTTCTTTTGAAAAACCTACTATACCTATTAGCATGCAATACTTAGGAGAGGAATCATTCTGCACCATAGTATACATCAAAAAGCTAATTTTTAACCACTCTTTGTTGATGTGGGTTGTTTGAACTTCACAGCTATGATTGGAACTATCAACTAGACTCACCAAGAATTGTCTATGCTTGTGAAAGGGAGAGTTCGTGCCTTCCTTGGGACTGCATTCATATGAGGAATAAAATTCATTCAATTGATCAACATGGTGCAATTTGATCATGAGGATCAGGTTAATGTTATATGAATTTGGTGGTTAGCAATATATCAAGGTTCTTAAGTTTCCCAAAAAAACTGAACTATGGAAAACCATTAAAGCCATTTCTGATATTGGAAAAGTGAATCCTAGGATGTTTTAGGGACCTAACCTTCCTAACCCCTCATGTAGGTAGAATAATATAATTCCATGTAATAAAGGCCAATATTAATAAGTCCTAGAAATAACGAAGAATAAGTCAAATGTAAGAATACATAATAGAAGCTTCTGCTTCTAGAAGGATCTTCCTATAGATTGTTATTTTGGATATATAGATTTAGTATAAATAGAAGCAGAGGGTATGAGAAATCTTGTCTTGGATATTATTGTAATAGAGATATTCTCTGTTGGAGGTTTCCCCCTCAAAGAGGCCATTGAACATTTATATCAGTAATCATAGTGCTCTTTCTGGTGTTATTTCGATATTATTCTTGTATTGCTCTGCTTATATCATTACTTCTCTGCCATTTCGAGTTAAAATATTTATGTTCCTCATATTATTTTATATCTGGAATACTACAAGTGGTATAAGAGCACCTTGATCAGAAAAACATTGTGAGTTAAAAAAAATTCAGGGTAGAGAGGTATTCTGAGGCCTTAAAGCTACAAAAATCTATCGTTACATGCATAAACCCGTGATCAGGGATTCATAAATGCAGGAAATACAAGTGGTACCTAAGCGCACATATGCTTCCCACCCTTGTAACCCATGTAATTACACCTTCGAGTGGTAGCGCATCAGAAAACACATGTATATGAATCAACCTAGATCTCTTGAATCCCTCCATAGATAAATTGATTGGTCACTTGACTACTATAGTTCCACCGAGAAAAACACTCGATAAGATACTCTCTACTACATGGGTAGCTAGGTAGTATGGGTAAGGGCACGGTCTAGCCTCCTTAGTTGGTGCCCTAAGATATTGGGTCGAGTACTAGTGTTGGACCCCGCACGTATATCAAAGAGATATAGCACATGGAAAATCCTTGTTTGTATAAACCCTAAATATCCTACCCCTGAGGATAGAAAAAATAAATAAATCAAAACGGATAAGATCTATTGGCGCACAATTGTGCCTTCTGAATTCTTGTTGCAAAATTACTACACATTTCTTCCTATTAAGAATTTGGGCATTTTGTCATTGTAGTATTATTTAGGCCGGAGTATAACTCTGTAGAAGTAAAAAAAAAGAGTATATTGGTCCCACCGACACACTTATTTGGGACTTATCCCACGGGGTTCCTCTTTTCACCCCGATTCTAGTGATACCTATCGTTTTTAACACAATGTTTTTTAGGTGGACCTAAGCCATCTTTGACACCCTTATTTGGCTCCTATCCCTTTGTATCCACATTTTCTCTCTAATTGTAGTGGTATGTATCATTTGACACCCTTTTTTTCTCTGTGGTCCCACCCACCCCTCTAGACCCTTTTTTTTTACCTATACCATTTTCCTGCTCCTTTGTCCAAATGACTACCAAATGAGCACAATAACTCAATGCCTTGATTTCTTAAAACCAACAGCACAAGGATGACATCAAGTATCTCACTGCCAACATTAGCTCCATCAATTCAACTATTGATATCCTCAAGGACCAATGTTCCCACATCAAATACCTCTAGGAACAATGTTCCTACATCAAATACCTCAAATAACACTTCCTGGGTCATTCCCATAACCATTCCTCTTCTGAACAACCAAGTTATCAGGATGACCATGTCTCTTCCCATTACCAACGCCCTCATACTTCCCACATTTCCTGAGACCTCCGCCATCCTATAATTGAGGTGAACAAATATGATGGATCATATCCTACAGGTTGGGTCACCCAAATGGAACATTATTTCTCTTTACATGGCATTACTGATGATTTAGCCAAGCATTGTTATGGTTTCCTACATCTAGATCTGGAATGATGGAAATGGTGGCAATGGAGAAAAAAGGGACGCCAAGGGTATCTTGCTTGGACATACGTTGTGGCCAAAATTTATGACTGATTTGACTCTGACACCCACCATTTTAGTCATTTGACCAAGTTAAAGAAGTCTAGGATAGTGGAAGAATTTATTGTCGCATTTGGGCACTTGGCTTTCAGAATGCAGGGCATGTCAGATGCTTTGTTTAGGGAATGATTTATTAGTGGCCTCAAAGATGAAATTTGTGCCCATGTTCTCATGGAACTCCCCTAGACTTGGTTGGAAGATACTCAATGACACAAGGAATCCCAAAAAATTGTGTCTTCCCAGACCCGCAAACCCTCCTTTCTTCTTCACCCTAAACACACTAATTTTTCCCCTCTTGCAGCTCCAGTCAAGATTCATAAATTAACCAGGGATGAAATGGTTGAGCTTCAACCAAAGGGTATTTTTTATAATTGTGATGAAAAATATTTTCGCATGCACAAGTGTAAGGAAAAAAATATTTTTATGGTTGTGAATGAGGATATTTCTGAAGAATATTTAGTTGTTCCTCCTGTGGAGGAACTACCATCTCCATCTAACCTCACCCCACCCTCTAACCCACCTGAAGTTGACTCGGGGATTTCACTTAATTCCCTCACAGGCTTCTTTTATCCCCAAACTCTCAAATCAATTGGTTACATCAAAAACATAAAAGTCATCATCCTTGTTGACATTGGTAGCACCCATAATTTTATTTATCGTTGCATTTCCCAAGAAGTCAATTGTTACATCTGTGTCATCAATAATTTTTAAATCATGATTGCCAATGGTGGTTCCATGAAATGTGGGGGGCGATGTGAAAATGTGTGACTCCAAATTGGTCAGTGTCACCTAAAATCCCATATGTTTTCTATAGGCATGGGTGGTTGTGACATTGTTCTTGGTGTTGAATGGTTATGCACTCTAGGCCCCATTATCATTGATTTTAAGGACTTAATCATGTAATTCCAACAAGAGGGACAATAGTATAAGTTCCAATGCATCACCACAGGCTCCCATGAGATCATCAGTTTCGATCGAATGGAAAATATCCTAAAAAAAATTCATTTGGGAATTATATCCCAACTCCACTCCATTCATGTTGTTGAGACACCTTTTGCATATCTCGACCTCCAATCTATACTCTCTCACCACCAAGTTGTTTTTACCACCCCCAAAGAACGTCCCCTTTCTAGCGACATCCATGATCATTCCATCCCTCGCATCCCAAGAAGTATTCCCCCCAATGTTCGGCCTTGTTTTCATCCCTTTTCCCAGAAGAATGAAATTGAGAAGATTGTTCATGAATTACTATAATTTGGTGTTATATGTCCTAGTACTAGCCCCTATTCTTCCCCTCTGGTCATGATACTCAAGAAATAAGGTACTTGGCACATGTGTCTTGATTTTCGTTCCCTCAACAAACTCACAATCAAATAAAAATTGTCCATTCCTGTCATTGATGACCTCTTGGATGAATTGAGTGGTGCTCAATAGTTCACCAAATTCGATCTATGTTATGGATACCACCATATCTATATGAAATAAGAGGACATCCCCAAGACAACATTTCTCAATCATGAGGGTCATTATGAATTCTTGGTAATGCCCTTTGGATTGTGTAATGCTCCTTCGGCTTTCCAAAGTCTTATGAATCATGTCTTCCATACTTTTATCCATCATTTTTTCTTAGTTTTATTTGATGATATTCTCATCTATAGTAAAACTTGGTCATCCCATATCTCCCATGTGAATCAAGGTCTCCATCTACTGTCTAAGCACTAAATTTTCCTCAAACAATCTAAATGTTCCTTTGGTGCCTCAGAAGTGGAATACCCGGGTCATATTATCGGCAAGGATGGTGTTTGAGTGGATCCTCATAAAATTGAATCTATGTAATATTGGCCTCACCCTAAAACTCTTAAGAGTTTGTGTGGTTTTGTAGGTTTAACGAGATATTATAGAAAGTTCGTTCGAAGTTATGGAAAGATTGCAGCTCCTCTCACTTCCTTCCTTAAAAAGAATTCTTTCACTTGGAATTCAGTTTCGGAGCATTCCTTCCAAGCCTTAAAAGATGTTATGTGCTCGAACCATGTCCTAGCACTCCCAGACTTCAAAAAAACATCTGTATTGGAATGTGATTCTTATGAAAAAGTAATTGGAGCCATCCTCATGCAAGATGGCAGGCCTTTGGCCTTCACTAACAAATAACTTTCAGAGCGACATTTGGGCCAATTTATTTATGAAAATGAAATTTTATCTATTCTTCCTCTTGTCGATCTCTAAATCCTTATTTATTGGGTCAACGATTCCAAATCAAAACTGAGCATCAGAGTCTCAAGTATTTCCTGGAACAATGAATTTCATCCCCGACACAACAAAAATGGGTGACCAAGATATGTGTCTATGATTATGACATCATTTACAAGAAGGGAAAGGAAAATGTAGTGGTCAATGATCTTTCCCAGAAATATGAATAAGATGGGTCCCTTTTCTCCCTCTCCTTCATTGTACCAGATTCGCTCCAAGTTGTTCATGAGGAATGTTTGCAAGACCCCAAAATTTCTATCGTAATCCAACAATTGCAACACAATTCTTTATTTTCTCCAGGTTACTCTTGGAATAATGAAGAGATTTTCTACAAAGTTCATTTGTATTTATGCAAGAAATCCCAACTTAAATCCACAATTATTTTTGAACTTGATGCCTCACCCATAGTTGGGCATTCAGGATTTACCAAAACCTATGAATGATTCAAACATTTTTTTTTTCTGGGAAGGTATAAAAACATGACGTTCGCACCTTTGTGGTTGAATGTGAGGTCTGTCAATGCAACAAGGGAGAAATTGTCAAAGCTCTAGGCACACTCCAACTTCTTTGATTTCCCCCTACTATTTGGTGAGATATTTATATGGACTTCAATGTCGTCTTACCTAAATCGAGCAATAAGTCATTAATCATGGTGGTCATCAATCATCTCTCCAAATATGCTCATTTTTGTGCTCTTCAAAACCCATTCATAGCCTCCACAGTGGCTCAAATATTCATGGATATTATCTTCAATCTTCATGGCATGCCTAATTCTATTGTCTCTGACAGAGACCCCAATGTCACCAACAATATTTGGCAATAATTGTTCAAGCTACAGGGAACCCAATTTCATCTCAACTATGCCTATCACCCCAACACGGATGCCCAGATTGAGGTGGTCAATAAGTTTTTGGAAACACATTTGAGTTTTTTTGCATCTGAAAAACAAAATAGGTGGGCTAAATGGTTACCTCTAGCTGAATGGCGGTACAACACCTGTTACCATACAACTACTTGCATGACTCCTTTTGAAGAATTCTATGGCAAAAAGCCTCCATCAGTTCTCTCCTATATGCCAGGGGTCTTGAAGGTTTAGGAGGTTGACACAAATGTTACAGTCTGTGAGGATATTATTCATGCCCTCAAATCCAATTTAGTCATGGCTGAGAATCACACGAAGCAACAAAATATCAAGGTCATTCTGAACACCATTTTGTTGAAGGAAACCAGGTATTACTTCGACTACAACCTCATAAGCATACTTCACTCAAATATCATCATTGTAATAAACTTGCGCCCAAATTTTATGGTCCTTATACAGTTCTCAAGTGTGTGGGATTGATGGCCTATCAGTTAGCTCTACCCAGTCAGTTGAAACTCCATCCTATTTTTCATGTTTCCTTGTTAAAGAAGGTGATTGGAACTAAGTTCCAAACTCAAGCTAGTCTCACTGAGTTGGATGAATAAGGTTCCATATGGTTTCATACACAAGCAGTCTTGGCCCAGAGAGAGTGTCCTCTCCATCAGCGCGCCATCCAGGAAGTGTTATTCCAATGGAAAGATACCCTTCCAGAAGATGCCACCTGAGAGTCGACAACCATTCTACAACAATTCCCTCATCTGAATCCTTGAGGACAAGGTTGTTCTTGAAGGGGGAGGGCATGTTAGGGACCTAACCTCCCTAATCCCTCAAATAGGTAGAATAATATAATTCCATGTAATAAAGGCCAATATTAATAAGGCCTAGCAATATCATGGAAGAATAAGTCAAATATAAGAAGACTTAATAGAAGCTTCTGCTTCTAGAAGGATATTCATGTAGATTGTTCTTGTGGATGGATAGATTTAGTATAAATAGAAGTAGAGGGTATGAGAAATATTGTCTTGGATATTATTTTAATAGAGCTCTTCTTTGTTGGAGGTTTCCCCCTTGAAGAGGCAAGTGAACATTGCTATCAGTAATCAAAGTGTTATTTTTGGTGTTATTCTGGTATTATTCTTGTATTGTTCTACTTATATAATTTCTTCTCTTCTATTTCTAGTGAAAATATTTTTGTTCTTCATACTATTTTATATCTAGAATACTACAGGATTGCACTAATGAGTAGGGAATATTCAAAAACAACCTTAGCACACCTTCCTCTGTGTGCATATGCGGGGTCTAGTTCACCCTCTCTAACTCACTAAATCAAGAGTTAGTTTTATCTCAGTAACTGAAGAGTTACTCCTATCATGTAGAAATTTTTATATCCACCCAATTTATGTTCAATAAAAACCTTCAAATTCCTATCACTACTTGGGCCTCAAGCAAGAAAACTTACAAGTCTCAAGTGAATATCACCCAACCAACTTATCTCTTATATGTGGAGAGTAACTATGTGTTGGGCACTTTAATTGTCTAATTAAATGGAAAATCAAAGTGTTCAATATAAATTGTCAACCCAGGGAAGTTTGTTATTTCAAGATAATTCTGCACAGTCTATGCTAGATTATGAAAGCATCTCTAATCTAATTGCAGTATGGAAGTTATTTTTAACAAAACAAACAAACAATATTTCTAACACAATTGTGTTGATACAGCTAGAGTGCTACAGCCTTAAAATCCTAATTGCAATCTAAACTGATGAATATACAAAACCCATGAATTGCCTACCTTAATCTAACTTTCAAACTTACTTTTGCAGGAAGAAATTCTATACTATTTTAGAAGGGAAATCCACTTATTGCAAGAAGCTACTTCACACTTTTAATTCTCCAAAACGAGATTTTAACCTAATGTAGAAAAAAGAAAAGCAGTTCTCCAGACATGTTCAACAATTGACTCCTAATTCTCATGAGAAAAGTTTATGCGCATTTACCAAGAAGGAACTAAATTGTAACAACAGTTGTATTCAGAAATATCTAACAGTTAAACCATTTGCAATAAAAATGACTAAATCTAGAATTTGAAACATAGGGGAATCGGTGAGGAAGGTGGGCCCGTTCCTTCTCACTGAATCCACTCAAAAGATAGGTTACAGTCTGCCAAATAAATTCAATCCACTTCTTCCTTCAATTGCCAAAAAGATGTATGTGTACAATAATCGCTCCTTTCTTCAGTTCAAGAAAAAAGACTAACAACCCTTTACATTACAAAAGCTCTGCTATTTAAAGTCGGAGTCAATCAGTTTTCAGAAACAGAGCAGTCTTGAGAATCCACGATTCTTAGGTTGTTCGTTAGATATCATTAATAAAAAATATTGAATTCTCCTTCATCAACATCATGAGCAAGAATTCTAATCAACAGGTGTTGCAGCATTCATATCACAATAGGGTTGGTGGCGTCTATTGTAATAGCTTCCAATATTAATAGGCTTCTACCATAGCAGTTGTGTAACATCTTCCAGGATTGATGGGCATCCATTGCAAAAGTCTTGTAACAGCTTCCAGGATTGATGGGCATCCATTGCAGAAGTCCTGTAATAGCTTCCAGGAATTGTGCATAGTTGTGACAACAACGAATTTCTCGAAGTGGATTGTTCTAACACTTTGATCATTAGTTAAATTATTTCATGGGTAAAATATGTGAACGTTATCAATCAAAACATGCTAAGTAAATGAAAACATAAAAGAAATATGAATAGTTCATACCTTGGGAAAAAGGGTCTTGGTTCTCATTATAATAGTCATTTATCTTAGGAATGAGAAGGTTGAATGATCAAAAGGTGTAGTGAAAAAGGGACATTTCAGGTTCTTAACATACCCCCCAACTGAAGACATTGCATGTCCTCATGCAAAACACATTCAAACCTTATTTTGTAGCTGAAGTAGATCAGTATCTCCTCCAGTGCAAAATTGTGAAGATAAATTTCTAAGTGTCGGTAATGAAGAATGTTGTGTCAAAAAGAAAATCTACTGAGTCAACAATCTGTTTAGGTTTCTTTATGCTTGAGAACAGGATCAGTTTGATTTTCTTGAGTAACAAGTCCTGAAGAAAACATAGGTTCTTGTTTGCAAGCTTCTGGTATACCAGGAGCTGATTTATGATGATGAGATATCCTCAGTTTTACTGATTTTTGTGTAGCAGGAAGTCAATGTTAAATCTTGATTGATACATTTGTTGGTCTTGTAGCAACTGGAACTTTAACTACCTCATATCCTGCCTCATAGTAAATGTTTCCACACTCAAAACACATTAGTTCTTTGTTTCTGCCCAAAACAACTTTTGTTAGTGCTAGGATGTCCATGGTTATCCCCTTTGGATTCTTCTGTTGGGAAGTTGCCACCAATTGTTTCAAGGTTTTTAATTCGGCCTTGAGGTTATCATTCTCTATTATCAGCGTAGTGATCCTCGAATTTTTTGTATTCTTGATCTTTTTCTCTATTTGGGAAAACAATTGGGCAAGTGGTACATCCTCAACATGCTGTGGAGATGATTCTTGTGTAACAATTGTTTCCATCAGGACTAGTTCTTGTGGATTAGTCTCGAGATGGATAGTTTGTGCGTGTGGAACATCTGTGTCTGTCAGGACCAGTTCTTGTGGAGCAGTCTCAACATTGTCGGTTGGTTCCAATATTACTATCTCTAGTAGGACAATCTTCTATGGAGCAGTCGGTTCTGGTGTAACAGTTGTATCTATTAGGACTGGTTCTTATGGATCGGTCTCGACGTGGACAGTTGATTCTTGTGGAACTGTCTCTGCATCAACCATAGGGAATAGTGGATGAAGAATAGGAATGGAATTCTCCATATCTTTTCTTCCAATTGCAACTTCGACATACCTCGTGGACCTGGTTTTTCTCCTAGGTAAAGTAGAAATGAAAGTAGTGGTTTTCTTCTTCGTTGCTGGAGGAGGAATAGGGTGTTCTTCTTCAAGCACACAAGGAGGATATTCTGGTATATTGGGGTCTATGATGATCTGGATATCGTCAACGGACATGGGATGCGTAGAATCATCAGGCAACACCTACGATTCTGCTGAAAATTGAGTACATTCATTTTGAAAGGAGAAGATAGTTTCCTGCAGTTCTGGGCATAAGGTAAAACTTGGTATTCGTACCCCTATAGAATTCTCTGTCGCAACAACTAGAGGGTTCTGATTTGACATTGATCCAATTTGATCAATGGATCTCTGAGGTTTTCGTTTGAATGGACGTTTCCTTTTCTGTGAAGATGCACAGGTAATGCTAGTAGGTGATTGATCGGTTGTAGTAGTAATAGGAGAATCTTGTGTGATTGCAGCAGCAATAGAAGGGGTCTGTGTGATAGCTGGTGCCTCAGGAGAGGGGGTAAGTGGTCTTGATTTTATAGTGGATCGTGCTATCCTTGCTCACTTTTTAGGTAATGCAGAGGTAGGAGCAGGGTTTTTCTTATCAGAGGCAGGGGGTTGAATTTCAATAATCGGTGTATCAGCTAAGTGTTGTGATTGTGGTCGAGCGTTTGGCTCTTCATCTATTTGTTTTTCCATAGCTACAGGCTGTTGTAATGCAAATTCATCAAGGCTTGTCTGTTTGGTGCCAGGATGGCTTCGGGTTACATGGTTTCTTTTCTGAGTTGTCTTACGGACAGTGAAAGTAGGGGTTTGGACTGCTATTGCAGCTGAGGGTAGAGGCTCTAGAAGAGGTCCATGGGTTGCAATTTCAAGGACTGGTGCAATCCTTTCTGGATTTACAAACTGTGGTTGGTTTGTTGCAGCAGGTAATGGGTTATTGGAAATGCCCATACCTCTGCGAATTAAGAGGTTGATGAGTCTGTGATTAGAAATACAGTTCTTGGGGCTCTTGGATTTTTTTAAAAAACAAGCCATGTTATGCAATAATTGTAGGAGACAATAAGGAATGTTTATCAATTTATGATGTCACAGATGTGATAATAAGATGAAATTAGAAAAATAAACAACTTGGTATCGCCCTTCATAGGTGATGTACCTTTTAAGAAATTCTGCAACTTTCCCCCATGGCTCTGGTAAGGAATTGACATCTACACCTCTGCCCTTGGTCTGAACTCGCTCAGTGTTGACGAGGAACCCCTTCTGTGCATCTGGAAGATGTGTTTTTTGTTAAACCATCGGTCTCCCATTCTTGGCAACCCTGTTATAGCAGCAATGCTTGCCTCTATTACTAGAATCCTTGCCCCATTCACCATTGAATACCCTTCAGTAAGATTTTGACTAAACTCCAATACCTTGTCCTCACTAAACTCTTTCAAATTCTTAAAATACGATATCCAACTAGCCTGAAGAAATATTTGGTAGGCCTCTGGGTGTAGCAGCAAACGGTCCAGAGTTGCAGTTTCATGTCTCACAGTTGATACTCCCATGATGTTTCTTGAGAGTCACAGGCACGTCGGAGGAGAAACTATCACCTAAATCAGAGACCCAATAGGCTCGAACGTGGTTTGCAGAGAGAATACAGTGTCTTAGTTAAAAGAAGTGTGGGTGGAAAGGTGGTGGAGGTGTGTATAAACTTCAGAATGAATGGCTAGATTTACATTCCCCCCCCCCCCAACTAAGCGGATTGGCTCCAGGTGTAACCGGTTAGTAAATAGGAAATCATGCTTTTATATCTTTATTACTTTAACATGTAGGATTAATCACGTACCTCAAATATTACCGCACATAATCACCTATTGGAGTGACTGCACAATCCAACCGCCGTCGGAATGGCGCGTAATAGCTGGCATGATGAAGGATCGTGAGAGAAATGACAGCTTGTGTAGATTCATAGTCCTTATTGAAGTGAGCCAACTGGATATTGCCGAATGTGAAGTCACGTCATAATGAAGCAACACTTTCAAATAGAAAGCATCAGTATTGTCTAATCAGTGGTGTTGTTGCATGAAAGATTGGAGGGTTGGAGCTGCAGCATAGGCAAAAAGAAAGAGTGACGTGGTAAGAAAGAACAATAGTAATTAGGGTATCAGCAAGTTATTTTTCAAAAATGTTGGAGGTAGGTGTAAGAGCGTTGAGATCAACGATTTATCGGAAAAAGGTGGAACAACATTGAAATTGGCCAATTTATCGGAAGAAGGTGTAACAACATTGAAATCGGCCAAATGCTACCTTACCTTGATTCTAGGAAGTTTTTCAACTTCCATGAACTCATCGTTTCCTTCTATTCATCAATCTACCTGCACACACAGAATTGTCTGATACCTTCCAAGGCTTTATTAGCATAGTAAAGAAAATAGAAAAATTTCAACTAAAAACAAAGAAATGGAAATTTTGCTGAGATTATTTATATACAAAGTATGAGCAAAATAAGTCCTAAAGTTTAGAAGGGGAAGGAACAAGCTCCTTTCCATTTAAGATTTGATAATTTGTATCAGTTGTACAGCTAGTTTTGAATTATTCCTTGGACAGTGGACGTTGATACAGACGTAGGCGATGACCATTTTCATGTAAGTGTGTATTGGATCCATCAATAGTAATCAACCGGACAGTCCCATTGAGAAAGATTGTGTCTACCTCATAAGGCCCTATCCATCATGTACACAAATTACCTTGAAATTCCTTAAAGCGTGAATCATACAACAGAGCCCAATCTCCTTTCTGGAATAATTTCTTCTTAATCATTTTGTCATGCCATTTTTTTCTTTGGTGTTGAATCATTGTGGTTTGATGGATGGCATCCAAATGATTTTCATCAAGCTCATTGAGCTGTTGCAGTCTGGCTTTCTGTGCCATAGTCAAGTTGAGGTTGACTATTGATGCAGTTCTTAAGGTTTTGATTTCGAATTCAATGGGAAAAATAGGTCTTTTCCATATACCAGCTCGTAAGGAGAAAAACCAATTGTGCTCCTCCAAGTAGTTCAATAAGCCCACAGAGCTTCATGAAATCTGTCAGACCAGTCCTTATGATTTTCTCTCACTGTTTTAGTAAGAATGACTTTGATAACTTTGTTGGTGCTTTCCACTTGTCCATTGCCTTGTGGATGGTATGGAGAAGCCATTCTATGTAAAACATGATATTTACTGAGTAGAGCTTCAAATTTATGTGATGTGAAAGGGGGTTATCTATCAGTGACCAGTTCTCTAGGAATGCCAAACCTAACAAATATATTTCCAAACAAGAATGCTAAGACAACCTCTTCTGACTCTCTGATAAGTACTTTTTTCTCCACCCACTTGGTCATGTAATCTGTACAGACCAATATATAGACTTTTTGATTGGAAGGTGGGTGAATGGGTCCTAAAAAATCCATGGCCCATCTCTCAAAAGGATCTAACACTACCTGACTTTGGAGTGGCATCTCATCCCTGTGAGTTGGCTGACCCATATGTTGGCAACTGTCACTAGCATGGACATAATTCTTGGCATCTTGAAATATGTTGGGCCAATAATAGCCCATCCTTAAAATCTTATGCCCGATCCTTTTTGCAAAAAAATGACCCCCACAAGGGCCATCATGGCAATATTTCAGTAGATCATAAATCTCATCATCCCTCACACATATTCTGATTTCTTGGTCCATGCCTATGTAGAAGAGGTATCCTCCCATCCAACTGTACCTGGCACTCTTTTGAATAATTTTCCTTCTTTCCCTAGGAGATAGTTGGGGAGGTACCTTCCCTGTAACCAGATAATTAGCAATGTCTGCATACCAAGGTGAGTGAGTAGATACTGCAAACAAATGTTCATCAGGAAAGGAATCATCTACAGGTGAACTATCATCATTTATATGTAATCTCAAGAGAGAATTAGCAACCACATTTTCTTTTCCTGGTCTATCCACTATAGTGATGTCAAATTCTTGTAGTAGTAACAACCATATTGTCACTTGGGCATTAGTAATAGGTTTATTCATTAGATATTTTATGGTTGTATGATCAATATGAATAAAATTTGGGTAACCAGTTACATAATTCCTGGATTTATTGATTGCATATACTACTGCCAAGAATTCTCTTTCAGTAACTGTGTAATTTAACTCAGCAGGAGCCATGTTCTTGCTGATATAGTAGATAGCGTAGGGTTCTTTGTCCTCCTCTTGCCCTAGTACTGCACCAATTGCAGTGTTTGAGGCATCTAAAGAAATGTGAAAAGGCAGAGCCCAATTGGGCCCTCTCAAGATGGGAGTTGTAGACAATCTCTATTTAAGATCTGCAAAAGACAATTCACAGTTGTCAGTCCAATGAAAGTTAACATCTTTTGTTAGTAAGAAAAACAATGGAGAGGAAAGTTTAGAGAATTTTTTTATGAATCTCCTGTAATACCTAGCATGTCCTAAAAAAATTCTTATCTCTTTCTGAGTTGATGGAGTTGGAATGTCCAAAATTACCTGGATTTTGGCTGGATCTACCTGAATTCCTGCATAAGAGATGAAGTGTCCCAGCACTACCCATTTGCGCATGATCATATGGCACTTTTCTGTACTTAAAGAAAGATGAGACTGTTTACATATTTTGAGCACTTTTTCCATATTAGACAAAGCATCTTCGAAATTAGTCCCATAAGGTGTAAAGTCATCCATGAATATTTCCATACAGTCATTCACCATATCAGAGAAAATACCAATCATAGCTCTCTGGAAGGTGGTTGGTGCATTACACAAGCCAAATGGGAGAACCTTGTAGGAAACTGTACCCCAAGGGCTAGTAAAGGTGGTTTTATCTTGGTCCTGTGGGGAAATTTGTATCTTGTTATAGCCACTGAATCCATCTATGAAAGAAAAATATTTTTTTTCAGCTGAGTTATCTAAAACCTGATCAATAAATGACAGAGGGAAATGATCCTTATGCGTTGCCTTATTCAGGGATCGATAGTCCACACACACTCTCCACTTACCATTCTTTTTAGGAACAATAACCAATGGTGATACCCACTCACTGTCTGATATAGGATAGATGAATCCGGCATTTAGAAGTTTCTGAAGTTCTTCTTTAACAATTTCTTTAAGGTTTGGGTTCATCCTCCTTTGTTGTTGGCAAATGGGTCGGCATTCTTCTTTGATGTATATATGGTGGGTGCATAGATTAGAGGGGATGCCTTTCATATCCATTTAATCTCGTGCAAATGCTTCTTTATGTTCAATCAGCAAATTCATCAGTCGGTGAGTTTCAGCGTTGGAGAGATCGGGATTGATGTTCAGGGTTTTTCTAGGTTCGATTTCTACAGTGATTCTCTTAGAACTGACTCTAGGAAATAAGTCATTTGTTGTTGTTTCATCATCTGTTGTTACAACATTTGTTGTTACAATGACTATTGTTACAGCTGAATCACTCTAATTGTCAACAATTTCTGAGAACATTTATGAGTTCATTTCTTCCCGGGGCATAGGGTCAAAGACTCTGATCAATTAGTGGTGTGTGTGCTATGTAACAAAAGAAGGGTCACAAACAAAACAGTTGATTAATTCATCATTTGTCTCATCCTTGAAACTAAAGGCCTTTCCTATAGTTAGCACAGGCAGAGCACTTTCAGCCTCAGTGTCCATCCATAGAGAGGTTTCAAGTTATGCATTGGGTGTAGCATGAGGATACAGGGTAAGATTTTTTGTGTCATAACCATTAGAGATGGTCATAGAACTAGATTGGCAACCTATGAAGGTGTCAGTTGTGGATAACCATGGTCGTCCTAGAATTAGAGGATGGCTTCCCAGACTGGATTTGGGTTGCAACACAAAAAAATTAGTAGAATACTTCCATGAGTCTACTGAAATAACTAAATCATCGATTAATCCTTCTGGTCTGATGGTAGAGCGATCAACTAATACTAGAATAGTAGGAGTAGGTCAGATTTTTGTTCTGAGTTGCAACAATTGTGTAGTTTCTATTGGCATGATGTTAATTGCTGCCCCTAAATCAACTAGTACATGCTGAATAGATGTATGTTCGATTTTAATTGTGATGGTAGGGTTTCCTAGCTTGTCATATTTAATAGGTGGAGTTTTTCCTAGCATTAGCTCAGACAAATCCCCCACTACATGCACTGCGAGGGGATATTTAGGTTTTCGTGTAGGTTTTCTAATACATAGATCCCTCACAGTATTGGCATAAATAGGGACATCCCTTATTGCTTACAGTAGTGGAATATTACCGTGCAGATTTTTCAATTCTCCAAGGAGATTGAAAGATGGTAATTCCACAGGCTTGGTAATTTTCAGTCGTTTAGGGAATGGTGGGTTTGTTGATTCTAGAATGGGTTGGTCAATTTATTCTATATCAGTAGATGATCTCTCCCCTGATTCCTTATCTAATTCTGAAGATGGAGCATATTCAACTATTGACTCAACTATTCTCCTTGATCTTAAGTGTATTTCATCACAAGGCATAGGAGTAATAGATAAGGCTAGAACATTAAGAATGTCTATGTTCTGAACAACCTTATTATTTGGGTTCGGGTTAGGTTGCACAGGCATCTGAGGTAATAAGGGAGGATTGTTTTGTGAGTTATTGGGAGGCAGTTGCAGTTGTTGCTGCTGGTATGGGGGTTGGAACTGTTGTTGAAAGAAGTTTGGTTGGTGTTGGCTTGGATAATTGAGTTGTTGTTGAGGACCTCTCCCATATGGGTTCCATTGCCCATAATGATTCAGTTGTTAGGACATAGGTAACCATGCATTGGGATCCTGATAAGAGAGTAGCATTTGATTTGGAGGGGGGGAATTAGACTGGCCATATGGTAGCTGATTGTTCCAATAATTAAATGTTGGAGGAGAGAATTGAGAATTCATACCTTGACCTCTTGGCTTCGATTGTCTCCTTTGTGTGATCAGATGGACATCCTTTACTTCCTCATTAGTTGCCTTCATTGATGCTTTTACCCTTGGTAGAGAAGGACATTGGTTAGTGGAATGGTCTAGTTGACAAATAAGGCATACCTGGACACTGTTGAGTGGGCACTCCCTTGGTGGATGTTTCTTCCTGCATTTCAGACAGAAAATGCATAATACTTGCTCTAGTTCTACTTGTTTCTATTTGACCTACAAAGTATCCATTTGTGAGGCAGAAGAGTTAATCATCTCTATTTTGAAACTTTCTAACAGATTACCTATTTGTGCTCTTATTGCTCCTCTATTTGCTGATTTTTGTACCCTTGAAAAAGTAGTATCCTTGGTAGCTGGTTTATTCCTTGTAGATCCTTGAGAAAATCTTTTGCAGAGGTCTAAAATGTCCTCATAGGATTCCTTAGATATATCTCCTTTACCAAGCATATTCATCATATCTAAGCAATCTTCTCTAACTCCTTTTAGCAAAATGGTTTTCAGAATGTCCTTACTCACATCCGGATGGCCAAACCATTGTAGATTGTATTGGAGTTGCTCCACAATGTCTTCAAGGGTATCATCCTCCTTCTGTGACATTTTGAAAATCTCCTCTCTGCATTCCCTTGTTCGACAGTAGTGTTGGTATTTGTGCAGGAAAAGCTTCCTCATTTGTATCAATGTTGAAATGTTTTCCCCTCCAAGGCTCATGAATCATCTTAATGCATTTCCTTTTAATGTGGCTGGAAACAGTTTAAGCTTTTGCGCAGTGGTAGTGTAGTCATAGATTCTACACAAAATGTCAAATTCAAATAGAAACTCATCTGAATCTTCAATAGATAATCCATGAAAATTTGGGAGAGCCGAGAGAGGTATGTTTTTCATAGGAGCCATCCCTCGTGTGGGAACATCAGAAATAGGAAAAACCAGGGTAGAGATAGTGTTTTCATTGTTTATATGATCCTTGTTGTTCTGTGGATTCTTTTGGTAGAGCTCTTCTTCATTATCCCCTTGATTCTCCATGTCTTCTCTCTCCCTCCACTCAATATGAACAATGTCCCACTCTTAGTGACTATCCGATTGTTGATCTGACAAACAACTTCTTCTAGGTTTTCTCAGTTCCAGGCTATACTGCCTTGATCCTCAATGTTCTCCAATGTTGCTTGTTGATTTGTTGGTGACAAATATTCATCTTTTATTTCAACTACAACTTCAGCTTCATCCCTTGATGAGAACGATGTTTCGAGAGGGGGTGTTTCTGTTGACTGTAGATCACGTCCTCTTGGAGGATTGGCAGGGTGAAAAATGGATCCTGGAGAAGAATCTGCTCTGGCTATAATCTCATCAACAATGGTTTGTCTTCCTAGTATGTTAGGATTTCTTCCTCCACGTCCTCTGGTGCCTATAATGTTAGTATTTTGGGGGGTTTGTTCTTGTGTTTGGTGACTCATGTAGACTATTCATTCCTAAAAAAAAAAACTAGTGTTCTTACCAAAATCTACAATTATCTTCCCCCGCAACAACGCCAAAATGTTGGGCACTTTAATTGTCTAATTAAATGGAAAATCAAAGTGTTAATATAAATTGTCAACCCAGGGAAGTATGTTATTTCAAGATAATTCTACACAGTCTATGCTAGATTATGAAAGCATCTCTAATCTAATTGCAGTATGGAAGTTATTTTTAACAAAACAAACAAACAATATTGCTAACACAATTGTGTTGATACAACTGGAGTGTTACAACCTTAAAATCCTAATTGCAATCTAAACTGATGAATATACAAAAACCATGAATTGTCTACCTTAATCTAACATTCAAACTTACTTTTGCGGGAAGAAATTCTATACTATTTCAGAAGGGAAATCTACTTATTGCAAGAAGCTACTTCACACTTTTAATTCTCCAAAATGAGATTTTAACCTAATGCAGAAAAAAGAAAAGAAGTTCTCCAACCATGTTCAACAACAGACTCCTAATTCTCATGATACAAGTTTATGTGCATTTCTGAAGAAGGAACTAAACTATCACAACAGTTGTATTAAAAAATATCTAACAGTTAAACCATTTTCAATAAAAACGACTAAATCTAGAATTCGAAATAGAGTGGAATCAATGAGGAAGGTGGTCCCTTTCCTTTTCAATGAATCCACTCAAAAGATAGGTTACAATCTGCTAAAGAAATTCAATCCACTTCTTCCTTTAGTTGCCAAAAAGGTGTCTATGTACAATAATCGCTCCTTTCTCCAGTTCAAGCAAAAAGACTAACAACCCTTTACATTACAAAAGCTCTGCTATTTAAAGTCACAGTCAATCAGTGTTCAGAAATAGAGCAGTCTTAAGAATCCCTGATTCTCAGGCTATTCATTAGATATCATTAATACAAAATATTGAATTCAACTTCATCAACATCGTGAGCCAACATTCTAATCAGCAGGTGTTGCAGCAGTCCTATCACAACATGATTGGTGGCATCTATTGTAACAGCTTCCGAGATTAATAGGCTTCTGTCGTAGCAGTTGTGTAATAGCTTCCAGGATTGATGGGCATCCATTGCAGAAGTTCTGTAACAACTTCCAGGATTGATGGGCATCCGTTGCAGAAGTCCTGTAATAGCTTCCAGGAATTGAGCATAGCTGTGACAGTAGTGAGTTTCTCGAAGTGGGTTATTCTAACACTTTTATCATTAGTTAAATTATTTCATGGGTAAAATATGTGAACGTTATCAATCAAACATGTTAAGTAAATGAAAACATAAAAGCAAGATGAATAGTTTGTACCTTGGGAAAAAGGGTCTTGGTGCTCATTATAATAGTCATTTATCTTAGGAATGAGAAGGTTGAATGATCAAAAGTTGTAGTGAAAAAGGGACATTTCAGGGTCCTAACACTATGTTATAGTGAATCCATCAACGTAATATAACATGGTCAAAAGGTACCCTCTAGGATAATTTGGGTGAGTTCCCTTGATTAGATAGATTTGTTCAGTGTGCATGTATAAAAAGAATCATTCATAAAAAAACAAAACCCTCTACAAATAGTAATGTTGGCACAGGGGAAGACCTAGGGCTCAACGCACCAACAACACACCAACAAAACCCTAACTATCGGCCCTATATGCAACACCTACGAAGGAGATGAAGTCTCACATGAGGTAGAGGCAGGGGTAGTTGCAAGACTCAAGTGTCTGCAACCTAAGCTGGGACACAGACCTATGATTATATCACTTACAGAGAACTTGGCCTCGATCATTCATCAATATTCAATACTTCTTATACTTCGCAGATAACACAGAGCATCGTAGTATTCACTTATATCTAAGGTAATTTGGCACTTAGAAACAGTAAAATAGATCAGATACAGTAAATCAGCACTAAGCATCTTCATACATATCAAATCTACTATTCATACACATCTAATGAAGCACAAAGCATAAGTAGATCTATCTAAATACACCAAAGCACTTAGCAAAAGTAGAGATGAGCAAATCAAGTCAAAGCACAAAGCATAACACACAGATTTACATGGTTCACCCCCACCATGGGGCTACATCCACCAACTCTTCTTATTTAATAGTTTCTCCAATTGGTTATAGGCACAAAGCTACCAAAACCATCCTACACACAAGACATAAGATCTACACAGCTCGATAGATCCTTCTTCCTTGTGTTATAGCACAAAGCCTTCTATATCTCCACACAGGGACTTGCACTAAGCTATGCAAGTCTTATAAGATGCACAACCCCTTGATCACACAGATCCCACTCAGGACATAGCCTATATCACATAGATACAATCCTTAGATCAGTTACTAGATTCCCAGATGTCTATTTATACGTTACAAAAGTGGGCCTAAACGTAGGTAAACCCATGGGCCGACATCCCTATCTCATTACATTGTCCCAAAACCCAAAATGGGCCCAAAAGTGGGTTGAGATCCCTTGATCTCTGCTTTTCCTGGCGCTCCATCTTCGACAGGCTGTTGAAGTCCAAAAATGGTCAAACATGACCAAGTAACTCCAAAACTTGGTCAAGGGCCAACATGCCCCCAACACTCACTTATGACTCGTCCCGAGTCACTCTGGTTTGAGCAAGTTCACCTCAAATGCCTCAAGCTTGGCTCGACCTGCTTCGACCTGCTGCAGTGCGATGGCCTCTTGCTCAATGAACTCTAGGATCAATGCATCATTCACTGGCCCTTCTAGCTGCTAAACTGCTGTGACAACAATCTGTTACATCTCGGCTCCTTGGATTTCAACTTTAGTGAACAACTGGCATGCATTCTCTTGCACTGGATGAAGTCATTGAGAGACTTCCATCACTTTGTTATGGATCACGTGGATTGTTTTTTGGGATATGCATTGTTCTGGAAACCTCTTCATTCATTCTACTGGTGTTAGGGCCTTTAGTTGTGCCTATAACGTTTCAGTGTGCTACTTTGCTTCTTGGAGTTACGCCTCCAATGCCTGTATCTCTAGATTCTCTGTGAGGTTTTCCTAAGTCTGAGTGCTCCTAGAGCTCAACTGCTTGCATTCTAAAGAAATGGATTTTAATATGCCAACTAGGTTGCGGGTAGTTTCCTCCCTTAAATCTCTTACTTCTTGAGGAGTCTTAGGCATGGTACAAAGTTCCATATCTGCGATGTGCTGCTGAAGTTGTTGGATTACTTCTTCAGGATGGGCCACCTGCTGGGGGAATTCGTTTCTTTAGCTTTTACTTATATGAAGGTCACAAAGTAAATTTATCTATTGACCTGTTCCTTGACATCCAGTTATTTCGCAATCAACTACTTGTTTCTCTATTGTAGTTATTCTTTCTCTTTGTCCCACTGTGCTTGAAGAGCAAGTTTTTCTCATTCAGCAGTACTGCGCTGCTTGAAAAGTAATCCCTGTACTTGTGTCAAAGACTGGGTGGCTTGCGTTGTGTCTTCTTGAGCTCATCGAAGGTGATCTTTGACCATATCAACAATCCAGTGGAGTTGAGCTAGCTCATCTCCTGGTTCTACTGTGCCTATTGTCAAAGGTGCAGTGGAGACTACACGGCGAGAATGGAGTGCCTACTACACTCCTTGGAGTTCAATCTCGATACAATTATACATTTTCTCCTACTTCATTTCCTGTTTCTCTACTATCTCCTTTGAATCATCATTCACAGCTGCAATGATGAAATCAAAGTCATCCAATGTGAGGGTAGTTCACATCTTAGTTACAGGGGTTCTAGGTTTCTTTCGGGAGGAATCTTTTGGAGGTGAAACCTTCCTTTTCTTCGACAAGTCCTCTTCATCCCTAGGTGGTGGTCCTTTTCCTTTCTGTTGTTCAATTTCTATTCCTTCTATCTCTTCACCATCACCCGCTTCATCTGGTGTGATAGAGGTAGTCCTTATAGATGCATTGTCTACATCGTGAACCTCTTTAGGCTTCGCCGTCTTGCTTGGTCCTACTGTATCCAACACAGTTTTTGGGCTATCAATATCGAACAACTCTGTGGGGTTTGCTGGAATGAGAAGGTTTGTTGACCAGTCCTTGGTGATCTCTTTGATGTCTTCCTCGGTCAACTTATAGTACGACTGCAACTATTGCTTGTGCTCATCAGCATGCGTTGTTATATAAATAAAGTGTCGATCTGTGCTAAACTTCATTAAGGGCTGAAACTTTTGGAGGGTATTCAGGGTCATCTGAGGCTCAGACTAGATGGTGAGCTTCAACTGGTTGTAGTAAGTATGGAAGATGGCATTGGATTTTCGCTTCTTGTTCATATCATTAGAGTACCATAAGGTGTTGAACATTGCAACCAAAGGTTTAAAGGGTTCAATGTCTGGGAAGCTCGCACCTTCCAGCATTTCCCATGCAATGACTATGATCAGTATGAGAAGCTAGTTGAAATTGAACTCATACCCTTGGACCTACACTTCCCTATAGTTCATTTCCATTTTCTTTACCGAGTACTTCACCCAATTCATTTGAAGTCCTTTTGTGCACTTCCCTGCGAGATCAACTATGAATCTAGTCACTTGAGTGGGCCAGTTCTTGCGAACTAGCTTGCCTATGATCAGCTGACATGCAAGGTGCACTGCATCGCTCTGGATAGAGGATAGCTTGTAACCTCATGTGCCGTTCTTGACATCGCCATAAGTTTCTTCGATTAGCTACACTAATGCTCGGTCTGTGGTCTTTCCAAGGTAGAAATCATGTGGGTCAGGGTCTTGCATGCTCATCCCTATGATCCAATTGATCAAGGTCAGATCCACAGTGATGTGATGGTTCAACCATAAGTATCTTCCGTGGTAGAAGGATAGTATCATCTTGATGCATGTGTGCATTTCCCGTTGTCTTCCAAAGTGTGGGATCTCCATCACATTGAACAGTTTGGACTGCGCGAGGTTCTGGGTCTATGAATGTGGGATAATATTTGAACTTTTTCCTTTAGTTCTGGTCAAATACTTGTGCGGGGCAAGCATGTTGTGTGAGGAAAATACTGAACTTCAATGCTGCAAGCTTATCTTGGTCATCTCAAACTGTCTGTATCCCTTCCCAGAGGTGTGCCATGATCAAAGCATAGTCAAAATATTTAGGCACATTGTCCTGGTTGATGGCGTCGCTTAGAGGAGGTAGGTAGGTAGGTAGAATGCTCAGAATCAGCTTGGGATTCGTGATATTATCTTTTTGTTTCGTATGCTTCTCTTCAGCCTGTCGGGATGGTACATCTTGAGCAGTGGATGGAGAGGTTGCTATTCCTCTCATTTAAGATGCATGAACACTTGTGGATACTCCTCTTTTCGACATGACTCTCCCAGTCATTAAATCAAGAAGAACTTTTGTTACAAATTCTTCGGCTGTGGTGAGCTCATTGGACATATCCGCTCGGGAAAAATTATCAGGGTCACAATGATTTAAACACTGGACAGGAATGAAAAACATGGGTGTGATGATCACTGTATACACTTGGTAATCTACGGGCTTCAAATTATCATGTGGCTGAATTGTTCTTCGGGCATGGCGCGACAACATATATAGGTGATCGTGGCAATGGTTTTCTTTGCAATGGGTATGAACCTCATTAATTCATGTTCTGTCCATTATGGCCTGGTCCAATTGGCTAGTGGTGAGCCATCAATGTGTTTCGATCTGGTCAAAGTGGCAGTCGAACGGATATATCAGACTCCAATGGTTATATTGCTTCACCATGGAGAAGTGCCCTATGTCGTTGTTTTGTTATCTTGACAAAGCTCCAGTTTTGCAAAGTTTCTTTCTGTGAGTTACCCTCTGGAACCTGTTGTAACTTTCCAATCTTAGAATTCTTCTTACCCAACTTTCTAGCCTTCTTTCTAGTGAGCTTCATCTCAGTGGTTCTTTTCCCATTCTGATTCTTATTTTCCTTGGACATAGTCACTTCGCGTTGTTGATATTCTCTCCTAAGACTCAGGGGAAATACTTATTCTATATCTGAGAAAGATACTTCAATCTTCTATGAGTCCTCTAATGCTCTTGCATTTTTGACATATGGGCTTCTAGTGTCAAGTCGCTTCGATTTGTTCTCATGTTCTTCAATCAACTGCATGATCCTTTTGGTCATGATATATTTTAACTCTTGTCTCTGTTGTTCTAAAACCTTTTTGTCTTCCTTATTTATGGCTTGATATCTTTCAATCCAAGGTTTTCCAAGTATCATAGTAAACGGGGCATTGTCCTCAACAAATTTAATAATCTCAAGATCTTCCTGTATCGAAGTTCCATTGACATTCATAGATATATGAGTGAGCTTTCCACATAGGTTTATCAGTTTTCCTATGAATAACCTTATTTATCCTAATGAAGGAATCATAGTAGGCCTTCCTATAGCTTCCCAAGTTCTCTCTGTCATGATATTCACCTGTGTTTCTTCATCAAGAACACAGTCAATGTCGAAGTCCCCTATTCTTACTTCGATACATTGTTTTTCTTTAAATATCTTTGATAACCTAACATGTCGGGGCTCATTCAAGGTATCTTTCATCTGTAGCAATACATTCTCAGATTCTTTCTGGGGTTCAGCTATTTATGGAGCTGTCTCATGGTTTTTTTTCATTCAGATTCATTTTTTCAAGCTTAGCAATCATTATAGGGAAATCCAATACTTAATCATGGTCCAAAGCTTTGCAACAGATACAAATAGGTTTTCCACCAGGGAATTACTTAGCTAGATGTCCCGGTCTTCTGCAACTATAACATAGGGTTAATCCTCTCTTCCTTTTAAATGATCCCCAGCCTCGTCTGTACTATGCACTAGGATCATGGTAACTAGCCTGCAAAAAATTATTTCTAGGATCATGCATCCATTTGTTAGTCCAAACATTCTTTCTATGCATAGATATAACATATCTATCACTATACTTATCAGATCTATTCATATCAAGCCTTATTTCATCTATCAGAGCCCTAGTTTTCAAGCTAGGATAGAATCTATCAAACATACCTAGATCCATACTTTAGAAACAAACATTTCCACTTATCTTACTTCTACAGAGCACAAAGCTTCTACATCTTAAAAACTTTTAACTATTCTTTCCTTTATTAGAGCACCAAGCTTACAGATGTTACCTCTTTTCTTCAGATCTGACCTCTTTTCTTCAGAAACTTCTACTTTTACCTTTCTTGGAGCACCAAGCGTTAAGATCTCTCTTATTTTCTTCATATCTGGCCTTCTTTCTTTCGCACAAAGATTTTCAGATCAAGTGGAATACTGTGCACTAGGGCACAAATCCTCGCATAGAGCTTCCACAGTTTCAGGATGAATCTTTTCACAAAGCTTCCTCTTCCTTAGTTCTCAGCAATAATAGTTTGAGGTCCTGGCAGTGAAACCATTTGTTGGAAAAGGGGAAGACTTGAGGTTCAATGCTACAAGAGTGCACCAACAAAACCCTAACTACTGGCCCTTTTAGCAACACCTGCGAAGCATATGAAGTCTCACCAGAGGTAGAGGTAGGGGTGGTTGCAGGACTGAAGTGTCTACAACCTTAGTTGGGACACAAATATTTGATTATATCACGTACAAAGCACTTGTCTTCAATCATTCATCAATATTCATCCCTTCTTATACTTCCCAGATAGCACAGAGCATCATAGTATTCACTTAGATCTAAGGTAATTTGGCACTTAGCAACAGTAAAATAGATCAGATACAATAAATCAACACTAAACATCTTCATACATATCAGATCTACTATTCATACATATCTAATGAAGCACAAAGCATAAGTAGATCTATCTAAATACACCAAAGCACTTAGAAAAAGTAGAGATGAACACATCAAGTCAAAGAACAAAGCATAGCACATAGATTTACATGGTTCACCCCCACCCTGGGTCTACGTCCACCAACTCTTCTTCTTTAATAGTGTCTCCAATCAGTTACAGGCACAAAGCTACCAAAACCCTCCTACACACAGGACAAAAGATCTGTGCACCTTGCTAGATCCTTCTTCCTTGCATTACATCACAAAGCCTTCTATATCTCCACACAGGGACTTGCACTAAGCTCTGCAAGTATTACAAGATTCACAACCCCTTGATCACATAGATCCCACTCGACACATAGCCTATATCACATAGATACAATCCTTAGATCATTTACTAGATACCTAGACATCTATTTATACATTACAAAAGTGGGCCTAAACATGGGTAAACCCACAGGCTGACATCCCTATCCCATTACATTGTCCCAAAACCCAAAATGGGCCCAAAAGTGGGTCGAGATCCCCTGATCTCTGCTTCTCCTGGCGCTCCATCTTCAACAAGCTATAGAAGTCCAAAAATGTTCAAACATGACCAAGTAACTCCAAAACTTGGTCAAGGGCCAACAAGTAACTCAGTCTATAGTTTTTAGAAAAAAAAAACATGTTAAGGTCTAGTTAAACTTGCTCTAGGCATTGCTCTTATTAGAAAAATTCTAAGTTAAACTTGGTTTTCCAAGAGGTCATACACATCTCCTATACCATTTACAATCCATGAAAGCATCATAAATACTATACAAAATCATGGGAGGTTGTATAATTGTGATCTACATTCATATATATACACTTTGTATGTTGAATGCCTGACTAACTATATACACATAGATTGTGTTGAGTTTTGTCGTCTACTTCTCAATATGTTGATGGTATTTAGGGAAATGGAATGCTCTTGTTTATTTTAGGTGAGCACATGTTCCATGTAATATAATCTATCTCCTTTAACTAAATAAGTGAAAATACATTATGCCTCATCATTACGTCTATTATCTACGATTGATGGGGTGTAGAAGAATTGCATTGAGATTATGGATGTGCCCAAGTGAGATGATGTTATTCTTTGTCTATGAATTGGTTTTGACTATGATGTGTATTATTGGTTCACTTACAAATACTCGTCCTCAACCACATCTCGAGTTATCATTGGGTCATTGTTTTCTTAATTAATTAAAAACACAACCATACCTGTTTAAGAAATGAATACGTCCATGTACCAATATGATATTTTACAAAGGCATTTGTATTTTGTATTGGATATCGATTGGTGAGTCCTATGATAGGAGAAAAATTAGTGTATTGCTACAACAAAGTAATAATTGGATGTATCTTGGATGGTTGTGAGGAATGATTGCTATCCTTGTTGACACTGAGATGAGGGTGAATCAGTATCAAGTACAATTTAAAAAAAAAAACAACTTATACTTAAACCATTCAATTATATCAAATGAGAAATGAACAATAGTATAAGAGTTACACCAATACACCATGCACAATATATGAGAAATAATAAATAGTTATTGTTCAAGGGAAGTAATGACTTCCAAGGGTAGCTACAACTTCCTAATATAAAGGGAGGGATAAACCTACAAGAGGAAGATAAAATCCTCCAATATCAAGAGATGGTTTACCTCTCCATCCTTTCGCCTTCCTTTCACCCAAGAATATGTGAGAGATAATACAACTTTACATTAAATCATCACCATCACATAGAACCTAGTAATGCTTCCTGATACTTCTTCAACTTATGCAATTCTTCAATTCTTGTAATACTTTGATCCTATAGATAGTATTACTCAATGTATTATCTGAAACTCCTCCAAGTTTCACTCCTTGAATCCTCCCCAAAAAGAAGTTATAGAAAGAATGGTAGACCTTATTGAATTCTGGTTTATTCAGGAGAGCGAACATGTACAGAATGCCCGACGCTCAATATTTAACATTAGATTCTGAAACTCACACAAAAGAAACTATAGCCCATGCTCTTTTGAATGAAAATTGTCTCACTTAATTTGAATTCTCTATGAATAATTTATGAATTTTTTACCTGGAACACATGTTTATGACTAGCTTCAGGACTAGTCAAAAACCCTATCCTCCACAGACTGTATCTCCAAAATTATAGCGAATAAAGAGTTGAAATTTTAACCATAGTTACCTAGATATGTCTTCTCAATACCATATCAATTTCACCATATAAATCGTTCTAGAAAAAATAGTTATAGTGAAAATGGGAAGATGACCTGTAAATAACATACCTTAGAACACATCACCAAAAGACTTCATCCTCCCTTGAAATCCGAGCTTCTTTACTTCAGATTTCCTCTGAAATTGGACTTGTGTGTTTAAAATGAATGTATAATGAGATGTATTTATACCCTTTATGTCACTTCCTTTTAACATTAGGGCCAACCTGGCACTTTCTTATTTTTTAATTATTTTCTTTCATTATCTTCAGGGCCGACCTGTACTTCCTTATTCAATTCAGTTTGTCATCTTCAAAAATTCATTTCTCCTCAACCATGAGGATCCACGTGAAGTTCCATATACCACCAAAAACAACATGATATATATTATCCATCCATGGGTGTTTTGTATGCATGTTCATTGTCCTTCATGTCCAAATACCTTCATCAATCTTGCGGTCCAAAACCAATGACTAGGTTTGACATCAATGACAACAACCAATATTCCAACAATCTCCCCCTTTGTCATTGATGAAAAAACTCATGCTGCCCCTATCATCATGATCCCAATTTATCTCCCCCTTTGACATCAATGTAAAAGGGTAGGGCTTCTCCCCCCGACTTTAATGGAAAAAGGTACTCTCTTTTTTGGGGATGCTCCCCCTGAACATATATCACTTAATAACACTTCATTTTTATGGTCTCTTTCGTCCTTGGAGATTTTTCGTGAATTTAGGACGAATATGTTACTTGGTATTCTTGTTGTAGTTGCAACCAATCTTCCTAAACCTTCTTATTTGATTTTTCATCTTTGTGAGTCAAACGTGAGAGTATCTCCTTGATCACACATTCTACTAACACTGAGTAGATTATGCTTCAAGTATTCAACCAATATGACATTCTTTGCTTTTGCATTTTTACTTCCACGCTCTACTACACCTTTTCCAATTATTTTGGCAGATGATTTATCTTCAAATGAAACATTTCCACCCTTTCTCTTCAAGGTGATGAATGTGTCTTGATCCCCGGTCATGTCTGAAGAACATCCATTGTCTATGTACCATTCATTTTCTTCTTTGCATTCTTCAGCGGTCAATTCTATTCGACAATCTTCATTTTTTGGAATCTCTTTCCTTCTCCATACTATGGTTGGCATAGGGACATCTTCATTCATATATCTGCAATCTCGTGCTTTGTGACCAAGATAATTACATTGGTAGAATACCATATTTTTGGCCATCAATGGGGAAAATGAATTATAAATTTTGTTGACAAATCCACGATTATTTCCATATCTTCTATTTATACCATTCATGTTTCTTGCATAGTTTTTCCTTTCACTGATTTTGTAATTAATTTCCTTATGTCCAAAATTTTTGCAAGTATAACAATGACCAAGAAAGAAATTTTGATACCTGGGAGAAAGTGACCTTCTTTGTGATGTAGTCCATCTAGGTTCATGATCTACTATTCTATAGTTTCCTTCATACTAATTGAAGATTCTTTGATTCCTGAAGGTAGGAGGTCTTCTTGGATATTCATCTCTTTTGTAATCATTCCTTCTTTCTGGTATCTTGGTCCACTACTCATCAATTGCCTGTGTATCTCTTTCTTCAACCTTCTTGTTGGTAGTTGCATCTTCTTTGTATGAAGTTGCACCCATGCATCCAATATGTGTTAATTCCTTTGGCCCTTGAGAGTTTCTTAAGCTCTTCCTCAATGAGACAACTTCTTGTTCAAGTTTCTCACAATCTTCTTATTTCTTCATCATTTGTGTTAAAATATTGTGTAACTGCAAAGAATATTCTTATCCCTTTTTGTGGATAAATAAAAAGATAAAATATATATATTGACAAGTCGACCCTATNTTGGAATCTCTTTCCTTCTCCATACTATGGTTGGCATAGGGACATCTTCATTCATATATCTGCAATCTCGTGCTTTGTGACCAAGATAATTACATTGGTAGAATACCATATTTTTGGCCATCAATGGGGAAAATGAATTATAAATTTTGTTGACAAATCCACGATTATTTCCATATCTTCTATTTATACCATTCATGTTTCTTGCATAGTTTTTCCTTTCACTGATTTTGTAATTAATTTCCTTATGTCCAAAATTTTTGCAAGTATAACAATGACCAAGAAAGAAATTTTGATACCTGGGAGAAAGTGACCTTCTTTGTGATGTAGTCCATCTAGGTTCATGATCTACTATTCTATAGTTTCCTTCATACTAATTGAAGATTCTTTGATTCCTGAAGGTAGGAGGTCTTCTTGGATATTCATCTCTTTTGTAATCATTCCTTCTTTCTGGTATCTTGGTCCACTACTCATCAATTGCCTGTGTATCTCTTTCTTCAACCTTCTTGTTGGTAGTTGCATCTTCTTTGTATGAAGTTGCACCCATGCATCCAATATGTGTTAATTCCTTTGGCCCTTGAGAGTTTCTTAAGCTCTTCCTCAATGAGACAACTTCTTGTTCAAGTTTCTCACAATCTTCTTATTTCTTCATCATTTGTGTTAAAATATTGTGTAACTGCAAAGAATATTCTTATCCCTTTTTGTGGATAAATAAAAAGATAAAATATATATATTGACAAGTCGACCCTAT
>SNQJ01S0032038.1:135972-182808 GCA_010110895.2 Picea sitchensis
CTTCTCTGCCCCCCAAACCCTCAAGTTAATCGGTTACATCAAGCACCGAAAGGTCATCATTCTAGTTGATAGTGGCAACACCCACAATTTTATTCATCGTCGCATTGCCCAAGAAACCCATTGCTACATCCATGTTGTCAACAATTTCCAAATCATGATTACCAATGGTGGTTCTATGAAATGTGGCAGGCGCTGTGAAAATGTGCATCTCCAAATCGGTGACTACCACCTAAAATCCCATATGTTTGCTATTGTCATGGGTGGTTGCGACATTGTGTTGGGTGCCGACTAGCTAAGGACTTTGGGTCCCATTCTCATGGATTTTCAGAACTTAACCATGCAATTCGACCAAGAATGCCACAAATATAAATTCCAAGGCATCACTACTGGTTCACCCAAGGTCATCAGTTCCCATCGCATGGAAAAGCTGCTCAAAAAAGGTCATTCTGGTGTCATTTCCCAACTCCATGCCATACAAGCCACAGAGACACCCCCAGTGCCTCCAAGCCCTCCTTTCTAAACATCAAACAATATTTTCCACTCCCTAAGGACTCCCTCCTTCCCGCGGTGTTCATGATCATTCCATTCCCCTTGTCCTAGGAATCCTTCCCCCGAATATCCATCCATATCACCACCCCTATGCACAAAAAAATGAAATTGAGAAAATGGGCCAGGAACTCCTTATTGCAGGCATCATCCATCCTAGTACGAGACCTTACTCGTCTTCGATCGTCATGGTACTGAAGAAAGAAGGTTCTTGGAGAATGTATCTTGACTTCCGTGCTCTCAACAAACTGACCATCAAAGACACATTTCCCATTCCTGTCATTGATGACCTCCTGGATGAATTGAGTGGCACCCAATTCTTTACCAAACTTGATCTTCGCTCGGGCTATCACCAGATATGTATGAAAAAGGTAGACATTCCCAAGACATCCTTTCCAACTCATGAGGGCCACTATGAGTTTTTGGTCATGCCCTTTGGCTTGTGCAATGCCCCCTCCACCTTCGAGAGCCTCATGAACCATGTCTTATGCCATTTTCTCCATCATTTTGTCTTAGTTTTCTTTGATGATATCCTCATCTATAGAAAAACTTGGACAGACCATCTTACTCATGTGGATCAAGTTCTTCGCCTACTCTCTCAGCACCAACTTTTCCTAAAACAGTCTAAATGTGCTTTTGGTGCCTCAAAAGTAGAATACTTGGGTCATATGGTGGGAAAGGATGGCGTCGGGGTGGACCCGAAAAATATTGAAGCTATGCAAGAATGGCCACACCCAAAGACTCTCAAAATCTTGCGTGGATTTTTGGGCCTAACAGGGTATTATATCAAGTTTGTTAAGAACTATAGAAAGATTGCAGCACCTCTCACGGCTCTCCTAAAAAAGAACTCTTTCAGACTCCAACAGTTTCTCAAGATTTTCAAACCTTGAACACGACCATGTGCACCACTCCAGTTCTGGCCCTTCCCGATTTCACGACCTTTGTGTTGGAATGTGATGCCTCAGGGAAAGGAATCAACACTTTCCTTATGCAAGAGGGTTGACCTTTGGCCCTCACCAGCAATCAACTGTCTGAAAGGAATATGGGCAAACCCATTGGCGATTCTGCATGTTGTTGAGCTATGGCATCCTTGTCTCTTGGGGCAATGCTTCCAAATTAAGACTGACCATCAAAGCCTCAAGTACTTTCTCGAACAACGCATTTCCTCCCAGGAGAAACAAAAATGGGTGACTAAGCTCTTTGGATATGATTATGAGATCATTTAGAAGAAGGGCAAAGACAATGTCGTGGCAGATGCACTATCCCAGAAATATGAAGATGAAGGATCCATTTTTTCTCTTTCCTTCATTGTACCCGATTGGCTCCAAGCTATGCGCCAGGAATGGCTTTAAGATCACAAAAGTTCACATCTGATCCAACAATTGCAGAACAAGGCTCCAACTCCCCTAGGGTACTCCTGGCTCTAGGATGAGCTTCGATACAAAGGCTGCTTGTATTTAAGTAAACAATCCAAGCTCAAATCCATAGTACTTTCTGAGCTTCATGCTACACCCATAGTAGGGAACTTAGGGTTCACCAAAACATATGATAGGGTCAAACATTTTTTTTTCTGGGATGGTATGAACTAGGACATCTGTAAGTTTGTCATTGAATGTGAGGTGTGTCAATGCAACAAGGGAGAAACAGTCAAATCTCCGGGCACCCTCCAACCACTTCCAATTCCCCCTGCTATTTGGAAGGATATCTCTATGGAATTTATCACAGGCTTACCCAAATCGGGGAATAAATTAGTCATAATGGTGGTGGTGGATTTCCTTTCCAAGTATGCTCATTTTTGTGCTCTTCACCACCCATTTACTCCATCCACGGTGGCTCAAATTTTCATGGACCAGGTCTTCAAGCTTCATGGCATGCCACACTCTATTGTTTCTGATCGTGACCCAACTTTCACAAGCAATTTTTGGAAAGAACTGTTTAATCTACAAGGCATACAATTGCATCTCGGCTTAGCTTATCATCCCTAGACGGATGGTCAAACGGAAGTTGTCAACAAGTGTTTAGAAACATATCTAAGGTGCTTTGCCTATGAAAAACAACACCAGTGGGCTCAATGGTTACCCCTAGCCGAATGGTGGTAAAACACTACATAACATACAACCACTCGCATGATTCCTTTTGAAGCGATATATGGACAGAAGCCACCTTCATTTCTCTCATACTTACCGGGTACCTCGAAGGTCCAGGCGGTTGACCAAACACTTACAGTCCGAGAGGATATTCTTCATACCCTTAAAGAGAACTTGGTCATGGCACAGAATCACATGAAGTAACAAGCAGATCAAGGTCGCTTTGAACGTCAATTTGCAGAAGGGGATCAGGTGTTTATGCGACTACAACCATATAAGAAAAATTCCCTCAAGGTCGAGCATTGTCAGAAGCTAGCACCCAAATTTTATGGTCCTTACATAGTTCTCAAGCGTGTGGGACAAGTCACATATCAGTTAGCTCTGCCCAGTCAGTCGAAGCTCTATCTTGTTTTTCATGTTTCATGCTTGAAGAAGGTGATTGGAACTAGGTGCCAAATTCAAACCAACCTTCCAGAGTTAGCTGNCTTCACCACCCATTTACTCCATCCACGGTGGCTCAAATTTTCATGGACCAGGTCTTCAAGCTTCATGGCATGCCACACTCTATTGTTTCTGATCGTGACCCAACTTTCACAAGCAATTTTTGGAAAGAACTGTTTAATCTACAAGGCATACAATTGCATCTCGGCTTAGCTTATCATCCCTAGACGGATGGTCAAACGGAAGTTGTCAACAAGTGTTTAGAAACATATCTAAGGTGCTTTGCCTATGAAAAACAACACCAGTGGGCTCAATGGTTACCCCTAGCCGAATGGTGGTAAAACACTACATAACATACAACCACTCGCATGATTCCTTTTGAAGCGATATATGGACAGAAGCCACCTTCATTTCTCTCATACTTACCGGGTACCTCGAAGGTCCAGGCGGTTGACCAAACACTTACAGTCCGAGAGGATATTCTTCATACCCTTAAAGAGAACTTGGTCATGGCACAGAATCACATGAAGTAACAAGCAGATCAAGGTCGCTTTGAACGTCAATTTGCAGAAGGGGATCAGGTGTTTATGCGACTACAACCATATAAGAAAAATTCCCTCAAGGTCGAGCATTGTCAGAAGCTAGCACCCAAATTTTATGGTCCTTACATAGTTCTCAAGCGTGTGGGACAAGTCACATATCAGTTAGCTCTGCCCAGTCAGTCGAAGCTCTATCTTGTTTTTCATGTTTCATGCTTGAAGAAGGTGATTGGAACTAGGTGCCAAATTCAAACCAACCTTCCAGAGTTAGCTGAAGAAGGATCCATTTAGCTACAGTCAGAAGCAGGTTTGGACCAGCGTGAGCGTCGCCTACATCAGAGAACCATCAAGGAAGTTATAGTACAGTGGAAAGATATGACTCCAATAGATCCCACTTGGAAACCAGCTACCATTCTGCAGCAGTTTCCATATCTTAAGCCTTGAGGACAACGTTGTTTTTAAGGGGGCAGACATGTTAAGGTCCTAACCCGCACATAGGTAGATTAATGTATTTGGATGTAATAAAGGTCAATATTAATTAGGCCTTTCAATAAAATAGAATAAGGCAGATGTATGAAGACCTAATAGAATCTTTTGCTTCTAGAAGGATCTTCCTCTAGATGCTTCTCTTAATAGACATATTTAGTATAAATAATGGTCGAGGGTATGAAAACCCTATCTTGGATATTATTGTAACAGAGCGATGCTTGACTGGAGGTTGCCCCCTCGAAGAGGCCTATGAACATTGCTTTCTGAATCAAAGTGCTATTTCAGTTTTTGTTCTCATATTATTTATGTGTTATTGTGGAGATTATGCTGGTTATATTACTGTTATTCTTCCATTTCTAGCATTTTATTTATGTTCTGCATATTTATTATATCTGGTATCTTGCAAAATCCATAAACCTGAACACAGAAATAATAATGCATCATTTAAATTTATCACACAGTTGACACTTATCTTGGTAAGAATATCACCAACTGCGTGCAGACCTTCCATGAACCTCCTAGCCTTAGACCATACTGTTCATCACTCTCAACAGTGAGTCACCCCCGAGATGGGACTAAAATCCAACCGGGTAAAGGGTTCCTGACTAGGCTAATGGCTCATGGAAAATAGGAAAGACTCCATCACAGGTGCCTACTCAAACTAACTGCCTACAGTCTCTCATTCCCCACATGCCTATCCCACCCAAGGAAGTGTGACCCTTCTCTGCTCAATAATCCATCGGCTTCCCCACTTCCCTTCCAAGGCTTCAACAACAAGTTGGACAGGAAGTCTCAGAGCCCTATAGTTGCAGTTCAACACCTTTAGGAAGTCAATTCCCAACAATTCTCTCACCCAGAGAGAGATTTCTCACGGGCCTGACAACCTGCCTCTTCAGTCTAGCTTCCAACTAACTAGCTATGCCAACCTCTGTGGCCATGGATACAAGCTCGGTATAGTGAAAGATAGTATGGAGGATGACTGACTATGTGAGTGAAAATGGTCATGGCCCCATGGCTGACTGACCGAAAGAATCATGGAAAAGATGATGGTAAGAATGATGGGGTAGTGTGAAAATGAGCTAATTCCCCACAATAAGTATGCATGTTCCCAACTTGACACTTGTCATGTTGGGAACTACTTTGGCCCATTTGTCCGCAACTTTAGAACTTAGGATAAAATAATTATCCATACTTTATGATTTAAAGAAATATTAATATAATATTTATTTTTTGGCTCAAGATCCCTAGCTTAGCCCTTTTCCTTAACTTTTAGGCCCCACCCTTTCCCTAACTAGTGGAGTTTAGTCTCCCATCTCTTTTATCGTGGTCGGTCTGCGAGTAGCCATGTACTTAAATTAAATATGAGACATGTACAAAAACAAGCGCATTGGCCTTTAACATCTAGGCTCTCCGGCCTAATCAAAACATAAGCATCCTAGCTTATAATAACTGGCTCACCAGCCTATAAAACATATCATATACACAAAGGCTCGTTGGCCTCACAATTGCGTGCACTTAAGATGATGCGAGCGGTGTCTGGAATGTGCAACATCCTCATTTTTATTGCGCAGTACATGCACACACTACACCATGGAAAATGCAAGCCAAAATATATAAAACAACTCACAAGCTTAAGTACATTATTACATTTGTTGTTGGGGTTCTACCTGGGGATATTACACCAAGCATAAGGAAAAGGGAAAAAAAATTATCAAGCACATGTGGAAGAGGAAGAGGAATCTCCTCCCTCAAAGAAAGCTTTAGTAGAAATTGAGGATTATGTACTTTAAGTTGAAGATAGTTGATCTAAAGAAAGATAGCAAATGGTGGAGTTTGTGGAGCCTCCCCACACAAAAACAAAAGATAAGTATTCATGTTATTTTTTAGTATCTTTTTTACTTTAATACTTTCTCATTACAAGTTATAATTTTGTGAGAATGTTAATTAACCTCATTTTACTTTAGTGTCTATGCAGACTTATGAAGGAAGTATCAAAGAAGAGGATAACGAAAGAGATAAAATACTTATTTCAGGTATGATCACTCATGAGAGTGACAAAGGTATGTGTTTAGCTATGATAGTAAGGAAAAATTTGGTAATTTCATAGCTAGAGTGAAAAAAAGTTCAAAAATCTTATTCATGATTAGGGTTTCAGATGTGTACATGGTTGAACAAGTTTTACCTAAGAAAAGATGTGTACTAATATGATATAAAACATGATATAGTTTTATTTGATTATTGCTTATTGTTACTGACTGATTGACTAAGTGACATATCTCAAAAAGAATATTGTAATTTTATAGGTCTCGGAAGAAAGAACTTATTCCTTGACTTGCAAAAGTTAGACAGCATGACAAGGTCTTATGATATGGTGACGTTCAGTAAAGACCAAACAATATCGAGTATTTATATAGGAGCAGGAGGCTCCTAAATATGCATAACAAAAATGTTCAAGATGAAGAGAAAGATGGATACTTAGATATAGTTGACGAGATGCAGGTAACTGCAGGTTGTTCCAGTACTGTTCTCATAGATGCAGAGGGAGCAAGTTGATCCAGTATAAAGAAAAAAGAAAGAAATGTTTGAACTCAAGAAGGCACCCAGGATATTAGAGAAGGAAGAGACCTACTTAGAGAAGGAAGAGACCTTCGTGGAGAAGGGGAATGAGAAATTTTCCAAGGTTGGCCTCTATCCAAGTGTTGATTTTTGGATGGTTTGGGGACATGCTATAATACCCTCGTAGAGAGGAGTGTGGATGTTTCTCCAAGGGGAAGCAGGCAGATACTCTCCTTTGTCCAAGGATTCAATAGCCTAGAATGCAAACCTTGACCATGTGGAATGGTTAGTTGGCTCTTCTGCTTTTGGTGTGATCCTGCGTGAATCATGGAAAGGGAGTCTAGTCTTGCCTAGACTAGCATCTTAGCTTCTCTAGATCATGTGGGATGACTAGGAGTGAAGCTATGGTAGTAATCCTCCCTAGTGGATGGGTGAGATATATGACTACAAGAGAAGGGAGAGCATAAAAGGAATAGAAAATCTCATAGAATATCTTTTGTTTGAATATAAGATATGTTCTGTGTGAAGATAAGAAAGAGTATCTTTTGCGTGAAGATGAAATAAAGAAATAGTATCTTCTGTGTGAAGATAAAGAGAACAAAACTTCTTTGATATGGATTCATGGAGAACGATTCAGTGATCGTGATGCCAAATGACCAAGTGGATTATATTGATGCCTCCTTTTTCCCAGTTGATAATGTCATCCATTTGATGTTGTTGCCCAGTTGATGATTTTTCCTAGTTGATGATGTTATCCAATTGATGTTGTTGTCCAATTGATGATTATTATCCATTTGATGATGATGCCCAATTGATGATGGTGTCCAATTGATGATGATTATCTAGTTGATGATATTTCCCAGATAATATTGTTCAGTTGATGATGTAATCCAGTGACCTGTCAAAAGATAAAGAATATCCTTCTTGTTAAGAGAGAGTGTTAAAATATTGTGTAACTGCAAAGAATATTCATATTCCATTTTTTGGATAAAGAAAAAGATAAAATATATATATATTGACAAGTCGGCCCTATTGTGCCTAGACAAGACAAATGTAAATTAAAAAAGTAAAGTGGAAAGGTCGTCCATGACCTAATTATTGTGGGGGCATATCTTATATTTATAAGAGGCCTAGCACCTCATCTGTACAAACACTCATCAAGCACTCTCTATCAAGTTCACAAGTCTGAGAGTGACACAGCTACAAGGAGAATTAATGCATCTACAAGGAAGAGTATCTCGGTAAAGGTCAAGGTTATCTTAGTGAAGGACTATCTTGGTCTGAGTGGTGAGCTACTATGTTTTGGTTAGGGTTTCTGGTGGATCTTCTGTTTGGTGAGATCTCTCTTGTGAGAGACATTGTACCTGGTTATTGAATCTATATTAAATAAGTTTTGTTGGGTTTTCTTCCCCTTGAGGGTTTCCCAAGATAAATTCTTGTGTACTCTGTGATTGTGTTTCTTTCAGTAATATACTTATTATGTTGTTGTTATAATGAAGATTAATAATAACAGATTAAGCAAGAAACTTTAACAATTTGGACATTATTTACTTCTATTCTTCTTGCTTCTTCGAGTAGAGTTTTCAAGGAAATGGTTTATTCTCTTAGTTTCTCAAAGTCTTCTAATTGTTTCTTTAAGCTTACAACTGTCTTTTCACAACTACCCAATTCACTTCTTCATTTTCTATGTGTGTCTTTGAGATTGCTATTTTCAATATCAACATGCTTAAATTTTTAAGATTCTCATCATCTTCTTGTTGAATCATTTATGCTTCATGATTTTCTTTGTCTTCATTGGAATTTTCTTCTTCAGTGTCATCTCCTTCAATCCTTGGATGAGAACATTCAAATTCAACATGTCCTACTCCTTCACAATTAAATAAAAAGAACTAGACTCTATTTGCTGCTTTGAAATATGAGATGTTGTAATTTGCTTCAACTTCTTCTTCTTCTTCTGCTTCTTCCCTTGCATAAAGTTATTGTACATTGTCTCAAAGATATTTTTCTGATGCACATGATCCCACCTTGGATTTCACTGAATCTGACAATCCATTTAGGATGGTATCTATTGCCAATTTGTTGATCCTTTTTGCTTCTTTCTGAGCTACAGCATTTGGTTTATTCAAATGCATTCTATCATGAAGCAACTGAGAACCAAACAATTGCCCCAAGATATTTCAAGTATGTTTCCATTATATTACTCCAGTATTCAAAAATTCTTCCATCAAATGGTGGAATCCCATTTGAAATTTTGTCTTCGATTTCTGCTTAGGATCTTCCTTCCAGTGGTTAAACTATACTGAAGGTAACTTTCTGTGATACCAATTGTTGATACTGAGAGGGCGGTGAATCGATATCAAGTACAATTTAAAAAAAAAAAAAAATTATGCTTAAACCATTTAATTATATCCAATGAACAATGAACAATAGTATAATAGTTGCACCAATACACCACAATATAGCATGCACAATATATGAGAAATAATCAATACTTATTGTTCAAGGAAAGTAGTGACTTCCAAGGGTAGCTACAACTTTCAAATATAAAGGGAGGGATAAAACTCCAAGAGGAAGATACAATCCTCCAATATAAATAGAGGGTTGACCTCTCCATCCTTGCACCTTCCTTCCACCCAAGAATATATGAGAGATATTAAAACTTTACATTAAATCATCACCATCAACCAACCATCACATAGAACATGATAATGCTTCCTGAGACTTCTTCAACTTATGAAATTCTTTAATTCTTGGAATAATTTGATCCTGTAGATAATATTACTCAATTTATTCTCTAAAAATCCTCCAGGTTTCATTCCTTGAATCCTCCCCAAAAATAATTTATAGAGACAATGGTAGACCTTATTCAATTTTGGTTTATTGAGGAGAACAAACTTGTACAGAATTCCCTGTGCTCAATATTTAACATCAGTTTTGGAAACTCCCACATAAGAAACCAAAGAGATTACTCTTTCCAATTAAATTGGTCTCACTTCATTTGGATTATCTATGAATAAGTTATGACTGTTTTACCCGGAACACATGTTTATGACTAGCTTCGGGACTAGTCAAAAACCCTATCTTCCACAGAGTGTATCTCCACAATTATAGAAAATAAAGAGATGAAATGTTTACCATAGGTACCTAGATATGTCTTCTCAATACCATATCAATTTCACCGTATGAATCATTCTATAAAAACAATTATAGCAAAAATGGTAAGATGAGCTGTAAATAACATACCTTAGAACACATTTTCAAAAGACTTCATTCTCCCTTGAAATCTGACCTTTTTTACTTCAGATTTCCTTTGAAATTCAAATTGTGTGTTTAAAATGAATTTATAATGATATGTATTTGTACTCTATATGTCACTTCCTTTTAACATTAGGTCTGAACTGACACTTTCTTTTTTTGTAATTATTTTATTTAATTATCTTTAGGGTTGACCTATGCTTCCTTCTTCGATTCACATTGTCATCTTCAAAAATTCATTTCTCGTCAACCATGAGGATCCACGTGATGTTCCACCTACCATCGGAAACAACATGATGTATACTATCCATCCATGGGTTTTGTGTCTGCATGTGAATTGTCCCTCATGTCCAAATACCTTCATCAATCTTGAGGTCCAAAACCAATGACTAGGGTTGACATCAATGACAAAAACCAATCTTTCAACAATCCTCCCCACCCATGTTCAGTTCCCATAATGACATGAATAAATATGATAATGAGTATGTTGTAATGGATTTGAGCCTATATGTATTGGAAAGTTTCCCTTGATTCAAAATTGAATAGCAGGGCAGCTACTATTTTCGGAGATATAACCCTTTAAATCCTCGGCCATGAGTATGGCCTTGACTAGTCTCTCATTCGACAACCAATTCTCCCTCTATATATATGAATAGTGGAATGGTTTAATGTATGCAGTGTAGATAGAATTGAAGGGGATAAATATTTTTATTATTGGAAATTTGAATGAGTATACACATTCAAAGATAGAGTGGATTGTTTATTCTTGCACAATAGAGTTTCCTTGCATCCATGGTTAGATTACTACAAAACATGGATTTAATTACTTAAATGGTATCGGTTAATGAGGAGTTGTGTAAAACCACCGAGTTTACTTATTTTCTATGGAATTTAAATATATTCTCGTAAATAGAGGTATGTTCATTTAGTTGACATCTCAAGAACCCAAGTATTGAACCTAGAGAATTTAATTTTTGATAGTGATTGAATAATCCTAATCTCATATTTCTTGATAGAGTAAGAGTAGGGACCAAATTATAAATTCTATAGAGCATCCATGTTGGTGAAATGAGTGGAATGTAAGCCTACATGGGTAAATAGGAACTAGCATGGGTAAAGAAAAGAGAGAGAGGTTGGAATTCCTACATCCATTCAATGGTCAACTTCAAGGGAAAAAAAAGCACTTGAAGGAATATTCTAGATGTTTAGCCTAGGGATGGAAGAGATGGAGAATAACCTTGATATATCAACAAGACTATCTCCATTACTAAAGATGTAATTTTTTGAACACGAAAAATCCCTCATTATGGTTTTTGTATCTTGAGAGAAGAGAATATTTCATCATGTATAGTTGGGAGAGAAGGTCATCTAGTTGGAAAATTGGCAAGAGGATAGTTTCACTTAGATGATGACTCAACTACACGAAGAGTCGGTAGAGAAGGAGGAGGAATTTTAAAATATTTTAGTAGTTTCCAACATCACAAAGAAGAAAAACCAACTTCCATTTCGATTGTTGAAGGAAAAACCATCACTAAGACAAATATGGTAAGCTCACCTCCCATAGAAATTTCTCAATAGAAGATTGGTGAATTTGAAAAGCATACTGGAGGCATTGAATCATTTTTTTTTACTTAGATGGGATATGATGGAAAGGAGATAGGAAAGAGAAAACTTTCATAATAAATGAACATATATTATAATTAGAGCTACAACTTTAGGAATAATAAAACTTTTGCAACACATGTAATGCACTCAAGACCCCACCTAGGCACCGTGACTAAAAACCTGACTCTATCATACATGGAAATTTCGAAATGTTCTTCAATTTATCCCATTATTTCTCTTATACCATTAATTAATCAATATTCCCTACATATGAACACAATTATACCATCCTATCAGTATGTAATACATGCATAAATATGTACAATTAAACCACAACAGAGTTAACATAATTAACCACATAAAATCATCATAAACATGTAAAAGAAAACTTATATTTTAATTAAAATAACCGACTACATGTAGACCTCAAACATTCATCCTAGACATAGACTTTTTTTCATGCGCTCTCGACATCAAGTCACCCCTGAGATGGGGCTATAACACCACCAGGGAATAGGCTACCTATGCCAAACTAGGATCTGATAAACAACACAAAAAAGGGCATACCTAGGTACAATCTCCAACAACAGTTCCTACCCATAGCCTCTCATTCCCCACATATTGTCCCACCCAATGAAATGTACCCCCTTCTCTGCCAATGCAATCCTTTGGTCTGTCCCACTTCCCTTATAGGGATTCAACAACAAACCTTATAGGAAGTCTTGGAGCTTGGTTGAACTTGTAACACATGGCTACTCTCAACTAGTTTTGGAAACCACTAGGAAATCAAACAAGGAAAATTATTCCCATCAATTCTCCCACCCAAGTAGAATTCTCCATAGGCTTTAAAACATGCTTCTTCAACCCAAACCATGAAGGATTCACAGGGTAACAAAAAATTCACAACTTCCACTCTCTAGAAAATGATATGGATGATGGAATGAAATCATAGAATGGAATGAATGAATGATAGTGAAACTAAAACCCAACATTATATATTCATGTGCCATTTTTGACACTTGGCACTCAAGGAAGTACTTTGTCCCCCACTTGATAATTCATTCATCCACTTAGGAACTTAGGATAAAATTATATCATAAGACTTAGGACTTAGGAATAATAATGTTTTATTCCTTGGCTTAAGCCTCGTTGACTTAGCCCTTTTTCCTCTCAAGTCCTAGCCCTATTTCCCTCTCATGGAGTCATAGATCCCCATACTCTTTCGTCTAACTTGGTTTTCAGTAGTGATGTATTTTATTAATATATATGAGTGATTAAATTTTACAATGTTGGCTCACAAGAATTTTAGCATATAGGATCTATGTCCTAATAATCACACGGGAACTCTGACCTGAAACATATATAAAAAGGCACTCTGGACTAAAACATCCTGGCTCACCGACCTATAAAACATATGTACAATTATAACTAGGGGTTCAGCCTGGGGGTATTACATTCCCCTACCCCTTATTTATGTATTGTCCTTAGTGCATTATATACACATATACAATCAAAATTCTTCAAAAATATCTGAAAATATGTGGGTACTCCTCCCTCATGGCATCTTCATGCTCCCATGTTGCATCCGCAAGATCGTATTGGGTCCACTGTACTTTTACCAACTTGATGGATTGATTCTTGAGAACCTTGATCTTTAACTCCAATATGCACACTAGTTGGACCTAAAATTGGACCTAGTTCTCCAATTGAACCACATTCCAATCGATTACATGATTAGCATCAAGAACATACTTCTTAAGAAAATACACATGGAATGAATTACGAATGCACATGGATGTAAACAATGCAAGCATGTATGCAACAGGACCAATCCTCTGCAGGATTTTGAATGGTCCAAAATATATTACTGCCAGCTTTGGGAATCTCCCTAATTTAAGTGAACTCTTTTTATCTTTCACTTACAAGAATACATGTTCACCCACTTTGAATTCTCTATGTGTTCTTCCTTTTTCTGCATAACTTTTCTATATGTCTTGAGAAACCTTTAAAATCTTCTTTATTTTCACCATCTTCTCTTGCATTTATCTGATCAATTATGTCCCAACCACTGCACTTTATTTTTGGTTATCCCATATAACTAACATGTTACACTTTCTTCCATATAATTCTTCAAATGGGCTCATATTTAAAGATTCATGGTATCGATTATTATAAGCAAATTCCATCGATTATTATAAGCAAATTCCACTAAATGTACATAGTCTTCCCATTCTGATGGCTTGTCCATCACATACATTCTCTACATATCCTCAATCACCTGATTGACTCTCTCTATTTTTTCATTTGATTATGAGTGATATGTTGTGCTAAAATTTGAATTTGTCCCCAAATCCTTGAATTAATCCCTTCTAGAAATTTGATGCGAATTTGGGATCTTTGTCAGAAACAAATTACTTAAACATGCCATGTACTAGCCTATAAATTTCTCTCATGTAAATCTCTGTAATGTTAGTTTCCTTGTGGGTTAATTTCACTAGTATAAAATGAGCAACTTTAGTTAGCTTATCCACCACCACCATTATGGAATCATGCTACTTTATTATTCTGTGCAACTTCGTAATAAAATCAATTGTCAAAACTTCCCATTTTCACTCAGGAATGAGAAATGTATGTAGCCATATAGTTTCATGTATGTCCTCATCCTTTACCTTCTGAAATTTCATACATATGGATATAGAATCAACCACCTATTTTTTCATACCTATCCAAAAATATTGACTCTTTAAAGTTGCAATTGTTTTTGGGTATCCTCGGTGCCCAACATACGACACATTATGCATTTCTCTTAGAACTATATTTTTTAGATCCTAATATTTAGGCACATATATTCTTCCCCTGTACATGAGTATTGTATCCTCTCTCAGCTCATAATATTTAATTTTCTAGTAAAAATTACATTGTTATAACATTTCTTTTATTTGCAAATAATGTTGATATGAATTTGCAACTTCAAAAATTGTGTCTTATAAATCATATTTGCACATGCTAATGGTTCTAGCATGCATCTCATAGACCCTCCTATTGAGTTAATCCATCACATTGTTATCTTATTCTTTGATATGATTTATATCAAAGCCATACTCACTGAGGAATTCCAACCATCTAATTTGTTTGGAATTCAAGGTTGGTTGTCCAAACAAATATTTCAGACCAATATGGTTTGTCCTCAACTCAAATATTTTTCCCACAAGATAATGCCTAATTATATTTAAGGCATGAACTATGGATGCCAATTATAAATCATGGGTGGCATAGTGCCTCTCATGTTCCTTCAATTTATTTTACTCATAGCATATCACAAGCCCATTTTAGGTAAAAACTCGTCTAAGTCCTTCCTTTCAAGAATCAATGCACACAATGAGATATTCAATATTGGTGCAATTGTCAATAAATTATTCAGGTGTTGAACACTTTCTTCTCATTCAAAGGTCCACTCAAACTTCACACCATTATTTTGCAAATAAGTTATTGGATGTGAAATCCTTGAAAAGCCTTCAATAAACCTTCTTTAATAACATGCAAGTCCCATGAATAATCTCACCTTGGAGATATTATTTGGTTTTTTCCATACTCTAATGTATTTTATCTTATTAGGGTCCACTATTATCCCTTCCTCTAAAATTATATAACCCAAATAATTAATATGCCTTTGATAAAATCAACACTTTATTATATTGGCATACAATTGATGCTCCCTCAATAATTGTAGCACCATTCTCAAATGCTCCTAATGCTCTTATTAGAGTAAATAAGTATGTCATCCAATAAGAAAATGACAAAATTATCCAAGTAATTTCTAAAAATACCATTAATCAAACACATGAATACAAGTGCTTCATTTGACAACCCAAATGGCACCACTACAAACTGATAATGGCCATACCTTGTTCTAAATATTGTGTCCTTGAAATATTCTTATTTAATCCTCACATGATGTCAATCTTGAATAATATATTTTCATCTTTCATCCACTCAAAAGGATCATCTATCCCTGGAAAAGGATACTTGTTCTTCACGATCACATTATTCAACTATCTAAAATCGAAGCACAACCTCAAGGTTCTATATTTGTTATTGAAAAAAAGTGTTGGGGCACCCCAAGGTGACACACTTGGGCATATATACCCCTTCTTCAAAATTTCTTTAAGCTGCATTTTCAATTCCTTCAGATCTAATATGTTCATTTTATAAGGAGTCTTGTACACTAGGGAAGCTCCATGAATCAAATTAATTGAGAAACCTATAACTCTGTTTGGTTGCAACCCCAGTATATCTATAAATACATCCTCATAATCTTTCAAGACTCGATGATCTTCAATACTTGGCACTTTATCCTTATTTTTCTCCTCCATATGGGTTGCATAAATTTGACATCATTTCCTAAATATTCCTTTCATCTATAAGGATGAAATTTATCTGATAGATACTACCTTGGAATACCAAAAAAAATTCCCAGGTTCCCTTTCTCATCCAAACAAGTGAATGCCATGTTGTAACAAACCAGGACATCATGATACTTATGCAACCAATCAGTACCAATTAGGAAATCACGTTGATCTAGATTTAGGAGTGGAATGGACTCATTAATAGATTGAATACAATAAACATAGAGATATGAAGAACAATAGAGATATTTAGTGAAAAATATCTTCTATTGAATAAATGAAATAGGCTGAAACTGTAAAACTGCAGAGCTAAATTGTTTGCTTGAATGGTGGTAGCTATCTCTGAGAAGAGATGTGGTTTCTACATGAATCTATCCAACTAGAATGATTACAATGAGGCTCCATAGGCCTTTTTGATATTACTCATGAATTCCAAAACCCTGGACATCCAAAAACATAACCATAGGATGTGAAACACCAAAATTCATGTGGGCCTCTATGGGTAAGTTGGTACCTCAACTTCCTGGGGTTGTAACTTTTGCATACGACCTATGTTTTAGGCGTGTGATAGCCCATTGGAAATTTATTTCATAGAACTACATGTTACATTGTCAAACTCTGACTACGTCTACATTTTGACTATGGAGAGACAAAAAAACATTTTTTAGGGCTCCAAAATGGCCCTGGAAGTACAACAAGATGTGTTGACATGAAAACACACAAAATAAGTCAGTTGGATTAGGTGAGAGGTCACCAATATACACCTAGAATATGTGTAGGTCTTCAGACATCCCCAAAAGTGTAGAACCCACAATTACAAATAAGTACAGAAGAACATGTTGAATTAAAATAGACAAGAGTGTTGGAAATACTGAGAGGTGGGTGAATCAGTATTTAGAGCAATTAGTATTTTTGAACTTGTACTTAAATCATATCATGTATTCAATTTATATACAATAAGAAATGAAGACTATCCAATGAAAAATGAATAATAGTATAGATATACATCAACACACCATGCAAAATAGATAAGAAGTAATCATGTATTATTGCTCAAAGGAAGTAATGACATCCAAAGGTAGCTATAGCTTCCAAATATAAAATGAGGGATAAAAATCCAAAAGGAATATGCAATCCTACAATATCAAGAGAGGTTTGACCTCTCAATCCTTTCCCCTTCCTTCCACCCAAGAATATATGAGAGATAATAAAACTTTACATTAAATTATCACCATCAAACAACCATCACATAGAACTTGATAATGCTTCCTAAGACTTCTTCAACTTCTGAAATTATTCACTTATTAGAATACTCTGATCCTATATATAATATTACTCAATGTATCTTTGAAAATCCTCCTAGAAAAGGAGTTATAGAGAAAATGGTAGACCTTATTCAATTCTAGTTTATTCAAGAGAGTAAACTTGTACAACATGTCTCGTGCTCAATATTTAACATCATATTCTAAACTTAGTACACAGGAAACTACAACCCTCTTTCCAATGAAATTGGTATCACTTCATTTGGATTATCTATGAAGAATTTATGATTGTTTTACCTGGAACACATCTTGATGACTAGCTTCAGGACTAGTAAAAAACTCTATCTTCCATAAAGCGTATCTCCAAAATTATAGTAAATAAAGAGCTGGAATTTTTACCACGGATACCTACATATGTCTTCTCAATATCCTCCAAATTTCACCATATGACTCATTCTAGAAACAAAGTTATGGCGAAAATGGTAAGATGACCTGTAAATAACATACCTTAGAACACATCACCAAAAGACTTAATCCTCCCTTGAAATTTGGCCTTCTTTACTTCAAATGTCCTCAGAAATTTGACTTATATCTCCTTGTTCATTAATAAACTTGTGTTTGTTCAAAAATGAATGTATAATGAGATGTATTTACACCCTTTATGTCACTTCCTTTTAATATTAGGGTTGGGATGTAGTTTATGCTTCAATTCACATTGTCATCTTCAAAAATTCATTTCTCCTCAATCGTGAGGATCCATGTGACATTCCACATACCACCGGAAGAGGCGTGACTTATATTATCCATCCATGGGTGTTGTATCTTCATGTGTAATTTCCTTCATGTCTATCTACTTTGATCAACTATGGGGTCCAAAATCCAATGGATAGGGTTAACATCAATGGCTACAACCAATTGTTACACATAAAAAATACTCACTTTGATAGTGTCGCAAGTGTCGTCATTACAAAGGCTGCAAGTGTCGCATTTTGCTCACAATGTCGGAAGTGTCGCATGTTGCTCACAAGTGTCACAAGTGTCAAAGAAAGCATGCTGACATGATGCCTATGTCGTGCCTATAACGACATGAGAAGGAAAATTGAAAAACCTCAAACATTTGATTTGGAAGAGGAGAAATGAGTTAGCAGGCTTACAAACCTTTTTCCATCTCGAAGCACCTCAAAAAATGAGTTTTTGGAGGGGAGCGCTCCCCTATACCTCTTCTAGGAGTGTTGGCGCTCCCCCTTACACTGTCTGGGAGTGTTATAAAGCTCTTTGTCCCTTCTGTAGGAGCACTCCTATCCTCAGGAGTGATGGCGCTCCCCTAAAGCCTACTAGGGAGCGCTATAGCGCTCTGAGAGCCCTTTTGAGGGAGCGCTACCTATTTTAGGCAACAGTTGAGCTCGAATCCCTAGTCCAGCCATGATATTAGGGCAGATCCTCAACTGAACGAGGAAAATCTTCACCTTACCCAAGGATATATCAAGTTGTTGAGCCTCTCCAAGGCTATATAGGCAAGATTTCTCATGGTGAAAGGGGACTGGAAGGGGAGAATCACACCAAACTTATGATCTTATAAGTGGTGCTGGAACATAGATGATCTGGAAGCAAGAGACCTATGATCTCATAGGGAACAATCGGTGAAGCTATCATCATTCAGATCGTGGATATTTTGAGCAAGGGGTAGACAAGGAGGACTTGAAGAAACTGCTACAATCCATCTATGGATGTAAGCAATGTTTTGTCCTCATTAATATAATTTGCTTGGCCTGTTTCTTTCTAATTCATGTTCAATCTCACATGAATTTGTCTTTTTAGTAGATAGACCTATTTCAGACTAATCTTGATAGAGTAGGAAGTGGTCGTACTTTGTTTGTCTATAGGGATTATCGAAGAGTGAAATATTGGAGCTCAACTCGGAGCATTCAGGGACAAACACTGGTAAAAGGTACTTCTTTTCTCCTTCCTTCTCACACACTATTCCACCTAGATCTAAAAGGAATTCAGTGACCATGATAAGCACTTTCTGTCTTAGAGTTAAGAGTCTATCTCTTTGAGGAGATCTACCTGTCCGCAAGGAGATTTTCCTTCAACAAAAACTGGTGACTCCACTGGGGACTCCTTTGTATCCTCCTTATGGACAAACACCAAATCCGTCTTATAATCCTCAAAACCCATCCAGTTATCCCCCACTCGCACATGTTTCTCGAACCCCCTCAAATCCTATGTACCCTGGTCAACACCAACGATATACAAGAGGACCCGCTGGTTACAATTATCTGCCTAACCCAGTGTATGGTCCTACTAGTGTTCCTATGCCACACCAGTATTACCCGTAGGTTAATCGACAACTACCTTTCCTAGCGACTCTAGACCTCGCAGACTTGTCCCGATTAATGAATGATCCTATTTTTCATTCTCCGGTTTGGCCAGCTATCCCAGCTAAACTTCCTTTTGATATTCCAAAATTCGATGAAAAGTCTGGAGAAGACCCAAACAACCACGTGATGACTTTCCATTTGTGGTGTTCATCCAACTCCCTCATGGATGATTCTATACATTTGTGTCTTTTCCAACGAACGCTTATGGGTTCCGTAGAAAAGTGGTATATTGAACTACCACATGCTTCTTTTCATGATTTCAACTCCCTTTCCATGTCCTTCCTCACACACTTCCAACTACCCATTCGATACGAGACGGGTACTGAACTATTGAACTCCCTTTGCCAAACAACCTTCGTACATATCTCTGATCATATTCATGAATGGAGACGATGACGAAGGTTAATCAAAGTGGTCATTCCTGACCAATTATTAGCAGAATGGTTCACCAAATCATTGTTACCCCAGATCGCTCGTGATGTTTCTATGGGTGGTGTAGTCACCGAGGAAGAGGCTATTGCTTGAGCTCAGTACTTAGATATGGTTTACTCACAATCTGGTACTTTGTACAATTTGATACCAAATGCTACCCATGCCACTAATGATCCATCCAAGCCATTGTCTACCTCGCACGCAGATGGAGTTATTAGCTCCGTCAAAACCCAATCTACTTCCCAGTCGACTGGAACAACCCAGCAGTCCTCTTCGACGTCTTCTCCCAGTTCGAATGCACCCTCTTCTACCTCCCCTCAAACTCAGGCCTCTGATGTGAATACGGTCCAATCGACCCCTTCACAACAACCGGGGGGCAAGAAGAAATCAATAAATAAACCAAAGAAAAACAACAACAATGAACAACCAAAAAATCAACCACAAACCCCGGCTACCGGAAGACAACCACAACGGAAACTGAAATTCCCATGTCTCATTTGTGGCGATGATCACTACACTCAAGACTATCCACATCGTGATGAAGTGGCCAAGATTTTTAAGGGAAATTCACAACCCGTTGTGCTTACCCATCCTTTTACACAACAACAATGTTTGGTTGCTCAAACCCCCACTCTAGGGGGCAGTTCCAACCAATACCATGATGAGGCCTCAACAAGTGCCCACATTTACATGTTTAATAGGATTAATCTGACCACTCGCACTACGACATATGACACACCGATTAAACATGATAAACCAAAGCCCACTAACGGTTCCTTACCGGACCCATTACCATCTTCCGTTAGTCCTCCATCCGCTAGCCCTCCGTCCGGGCCACTTCAGATTGAGAAACCTTTGTTTGACTCCATCTTACGCCCTCCTAAGAGAACTATCTGGAAATCTACCTTTAATCCTAGTTCACGGGCTACCCAAAACTACAATATTGTTGAAGATTTGGCTCAAGCACCGTGTGCTATGTCTTCTTTGGAAGTTCTACAACACTGTCCCAGCCAATGTAGAACGCTCTTAGCTGCCATCGACACTTTCGATCCCGATTCATCTAATAACCTCATGTTTAATCTGGATGATCATCAACCTCGACTCTCCCACCAACTAGCTTTTCAGATCGATGTTGTCGTTCACAATCAACAAATCCAACGAACTATCTTAGATGAGGGAGCCTCTACTTGTGTCATGTCTTTAGCTTGTTGGAAAGGCTTAAAATTGCCTATCCTTAACAAATCCCCTACGATGTTACGCGCTTTTGATGGGTGAGGTTTTCATCCTCATGGGATTTTACAGTCCCTGCCCATCCAATTGGGTGGCAAAACCGTTACTGTTGATGTCGAGGTGGTCGATGCTCCCCTCAATTACAACTTGTTACTTGGAAGAAGTTGGTTTTATACCATGACTGTCATTTCCTCATTAGTTTTCCGATGTGTACAATTTCCTCACCAGGGAAAAATTGTCATTGTTGATCAGTTGGATTTCTGCACGATCGATGCTTGTGTTCCCGCTACCAAGAATATTCCTTTCTTGGGAGACCACAAGATCACATATGAAAGCGTTGGTGTTGGCTTACTAAAAGATTCTAGCCTCATGGGTACCTTCCCTACACCACTTCCACTAACTACACATCATATTTCCACCGTCGATATGATTTCGACCATGACTTATCAATCTTTGGAATCATCTGACTCTCGGATTGTACCTTGTCCATTGGAATTCAACGCACTAAGTGACACTATGCCACTTAGTCCAGCCGAAACATCATACGTTTCTACCCAATCCTCTTCTCCCTCATCGAATTCCCAACATCTATTGGCACTTGACAGTTCCTCGATGCAATCATGGTTGAGTTTCTTGTCGTCTGCGATTGACTACATTTCCCCAACTTTTCCTTTGGATGCATCTATTCTGGAAATGTTTCGCATTGCCAAGTTACCTCGGGATAATAACCTTCACCGATCCTCTTTTCTTCCCCCTCGTGAATAAATTTAGGAAGATATACCATCTATCTCCCCTCCTAGTGTTGATATTTCATCATCTCACATGCTTTCAACTTCCGACGATTTGGATCCAGTAGAGGACATGGTGATTTCTTCGGTAGGATTGTTGGAGCCTGATCTCCTTACTCCTATCGTGACCCGACATGTGTTTCTTCTCGAGTGATTATCTTCCATCTAGCAAAGATCTCTTGGAGGCCATGACCACGTTTTACCCTTTGACATGGTACCCTTGAAAAGAATTATCCTCTTGGAAGCCATGATCCGGACGAAACCATGAGCATAGTTTCTTTTCTCTATGGCAAGCTCGTTAAAAAATGAAACAGAGGTCCTGAGCATAGTTCTTTTCTTGTGTCAAGCTCGTTAAAAAATGAAACAATCACCTCTCTTGAACCTTCTTTTCATCCACCCTTCTTCTTCGGTGAATGAATCAAAGCTTGGAGGGCATGTCTCCAGCCTTTGATGATGTTTCTGGAGTTAAGCCACTAGCTGTCAAGATGGGGGCATACCAATCTTAGTCTTTGTTCTTTCTCGTGCTCGTAAATACATGAGAATGCATTCAGGTAGACTTTTATCTCCTTTTTGGACCTGTATGGATACATGAAACAAGAACCCCCTGGAGTCTCCTTTAAGCTCCTTTTAGACTCTCTAAACATGAAAATATTGTCGAGTGATCTTGCTTCCTTTCCCACTCGTTAAATGGTTTGAAAGGGCATCTTTCGAGTGATAATTTATCTCTTTTTTGGCCTCGCGAGACTAACATTATGAAAAAGGACAACACTGGAGTCATCTTTAAGTTCTTTTTAGACTCCCTAAAGATGAAAATATTACTGAGCAACCTTGTTCTCTTCACGCTCATTAAAGTATTTGAAGAAAATGTCTGTTGAGTGATAGTTTATCTCTTTCTCGGTCTCATCAGACTACTTTAAGAAAAAGGAACTGAGAGAGTTCTCTTTCAAGTGTTTTTCCAGACTCTATAATCATGAAAAACCTTCGAGTTTTCTTTCTTTGTACTCACTAAACAAAACATCGACAGGCCCATATGGGACCAAACCCTTACTTCTTCCAGTTCGTTAAACAAAGAAAGAGGAACTTACCGAAGGTGAGTTTTATCGAGCATGTGTTATCCTCCTCGAGCTCGTTAAATTAAAAATAGGTACTCGTCTATTTGGATGGGGGAAAAAATTGAAAGAAGCAAGCCAAGCAGTTTTTGAGAACATTACCAAGTAACTCTTAGAGTCGCCCTTGAACATGTCACTTTGTTTTTGCACGCATTATAATCTGTTGAACCTCTGCACTAAGCCAATCCTTTGAGTTTCTTCCACTCCTTTGAGTCACCTGACGTAAGTCACATCATCCACTGCATCATCAAGTTTTGGTCCATGTCATGTTTCTGTTGTCGTGCCTCAGTGTTCAAGGGAAGTATCCATATCATGAGTCAACCATCACACAAATATCTTGTCTCAATGCCCGTGTTAGTCCATGTTCATTTGATCTACCAATTACATCTCTGTGTCCATTTCATGTTGTTGATGGGGGATACATCAAGGCCCTCCTTCGACGAGCCTATTCCTGTCGACTTCAATACATTATCCAGAAACTAAACTTAGAAACCAGTTAGTACTTTGGGACCTGCATGCCTCAATGGCAGGCCTCCTCACATTCGACAATGGGTTTACATCATTGACCTCTAATTGGATGATTCCATGGATGTTCGACTTCAACTCATCTATTCAAATTTGTTGGAATGTACTAGAGTACCTTCAGAATCATTGACATTAATGGTGATCTCCCTCGCGCTTGTTAATGGTTTACATCATTAACCGGTAATCAAGTGGTTTTTTCCATGTTCGACATCAGGACATCTATTCACATGGTTAGATTTGTACTACATCGGGATTGGTAACAAGACCCTGGGTTGAGTGATCACTTTGATATGTACTTTTCCTAGGTTGCGAAGGAGTTTCTCTTGAACAATGATACATATACTGTCACATAGTTCCACTTTGTATTGGTCATGGCTATGTCTTGTCATCTCGTAGATCCACTGTGTATTCTTCGTGGCTACGATCAGTTCATGTCATAAGAGTATAGATCCACAGTGTATTTTCAGTTGCTATACCTTTTTATCAATACAATTATGGATCCACAGTGTATTTTATGGCGGCCATATCTTGCAAGTCTTGATCACCCAAGCATAGGTATGCCTTCCTTGGGGTTTGAAATATGTCATAATATTTGTTGGATGTTTGTGTGCAGTTTTTGTCAGGTTCTCTGCGTCTATATCCTTGCTGGAAAGTCTACAAAGCATTTCAGTTATCACTTCCTATCTTCTAACTTCATACTTTGGGGGGGAATCTATTACACATAAAAAATACTCACTTTGATAGTGTCGCAAGTGTCGTCATTACAAAGGTCGAAAGTGTCGCATTTTGCTCACAAGGTCACAAGTGTCGCATGTTTCTCACAAGTGTCGCAAGTGTCAAAGAAATCATGCTTCCATGATGCCTATGTCGTGCCTATAACGACATGAGAAGGACACTTGAAACACCTCAAACATTTGATTTGGAAGAGGAGAGATGAGTCAGCAGGCTTACAAACCTTTTCCATCTGAAAGCACCTCAAAAAATGAGTTTTTGGAGGGGAGTGCTCCCCTATACCTCTTCTAGGAGTGTTGGCGCTCCCCCTTACACTGTCTGGGAGTGTTATAAATCTCTTCAGCCCTTCTGCAGGAGCGCTCCTACCCTCAGGAGTGATAGTGCTCCCCTAAATCCTATTAGGGAGCGCTATAGTGCTCTGAGTGCCCTTTTGAGGGAGCACTACCTATTTTAGGCAACAATTGAGTTGTTGAGATGAATGGGGGAAGGATCTTTCCATTCTTAGAAGGTAGTTGAGCTTGAATCCCTAGTCCAGCCATGATCTTAGGGAAGATCCTCAACTGAAGGAGGAAAATATTCACCTTCCCCAAGGATATCTCGAGTTGTTAAGCCTCTCCAAGGCTATATAAGCAAGCTTTCTCATGGTGAAAGGGGACTGGAAAGGGAGAATCACACCAAACTTATGATCTTATAAGTGGTACTGGAACAGAGATGATCTAGAAGCAAGAGACCTATGATCTCATAGGGAACAATCGGTGAAGCTATCATCATTCAGATCATGGATCTTTTGAGCAAGGGGTAGACAAGGAGGACTTGATGAAACTGCTGCAATCCATCTACGACTGTAAGCAATGTTTTGTCCTCATTAATATAATTTGCTTGGCCTATTTCTTTCTAATTCATGTTCAAACTCACATGAATTTGTCTCTTTATTAGATAGACCTATTTCGGACTAATCTTGATAGAGTAGGAAGTGGTCTTACTTTGTTTGTCTACAGGGCATATCGAAAGTGAAAGATTGGAGCTCAACTCAGAGCATGCAGGGACAAACACTGGTAAAAGGTATTTATTTTCTCCTTCCTTCTCACACACTAGTCCACCTAGATCTAAAAGGATGTCAGTGACCATGATAAGAAATTTCTGTCTTAGAGTTAAGAGTCTAGCTCTTTCAGGAGATCTACCTGTCCGCAGGGAGATTTTCCTTCAACACCAATGACTAGGGTTGACATCAATGAGAATAACCAATCTTCCAACAAAGAGGAGCTAGTTGGAATTGGTGGGTGGCCACCAATATCCACTTGGATCAATCCTCCCCGCTTTGGAAGAAATGGACTCCATTGCATTGAGTTCCCCTATCAGGTGAGGAAACTTCTATTGTATTTGGCCCCAGGTGAGCCACTTGCCTTGGTGTAAGAGTTTTTATGCCTTGACAACCCAATAAATTTGGATCCTCTACTGACAAGCTCCCTTGACGTATGTGTCCACTATATGATCAGTGGATGATTGTTCCATGCAGTCAGGTTTGAGCTCTATTGGTGTTAGTTGTTCTGCAATCTATGAGGTGTCCAATAATGGTGGAGAATATAGTGGAAGGGGGTCCACATTGAACACTTTGAACACTACGTGAAGGCCAAGTAAGGGTGGAGTTTTGAGCTCAAAATAATTACTACCCACAAGCTTGGTGATAGTGTAAGTCCCATAACGAAGTGGGAAGAGCTTCCGATGGGTCTCTATGAGATGCTCCTTCTGCAAATGTAACCATATTTTTTTGCCAAACTGAAAATGGTGTGGTACCCTGTGTTGATAATGGCACTTCTTGTACTTAGCATTGGATTTATGAAAAATCACCTAGACCTATTGGTGGGTGTGATGAATGCGCTCAATGAATTTGGTGGCTTTTTCAGTCTCAAATTGAACATGCGAAGAGTCTATATGTGTAGTGGAAAGAGGTAGTGAAACATCAATGGGGCCCAAGGTTTGGAATCCCAGCCCCACCTGAAATGGGCTATGGCTAGTGGAGCTATGTAGAGCCATGTTGTAACTATGTTTAACATAGGGGAGACTCTCATCCCATGTACATGGATGATTAGATTTTTACATGTGTAGGATGTGCACAATCATCTGATTAACGACCTCTATTTGGTCATATGTTTGGGGGTGGAAAAAAGTGGATTTAGTGAGCTTGGTGTCCAACAGTGACCATAGACGTGACTAAAATGTGTTGAGGAACATGTTTTCCCGGTCGGAGATAATGGTTTGTGGTATCCCAAAATGGAACCATGCTCGTTCAAAGAAGAGCTTGGTCATATCTACCACTATGATATTTTTCTTGTAGGATGTGAGGATGAACATCTTCGAAAATCAATCAATGACCACAAATACATAGTCATTTCCTTGCTTGGTGGACGGAAGGCTAGACATGTAATCCATTGAGATGGATTCCCAAGGGTTCTGGAGAGTAGGAATATGGTTTTATAAGTATTGCTTCTTAATGGTTGGCTTGGAAATGGCACAAGTAGTGAAATATATGATATACTTACTGACGTCTTGTTGTAGTTTTGGAAAATAAAAATGTTTTTGAAGAACAACCACAGTTTTCTCCACACCAAAATGTCCTGCCATACGACTGTAGTGGGTTTCCCAAATCAGATTTTCACACTCTCTTGTAGGAACACAAAGATGGAACATATGGAATAATAGTTCATCCTGGATGTGAAAATCAATTATAGTCACACCTGCACCCAAGAGCTAATAGGTGGTGGTGAAGTCTGGATGTTGCTAATAAATTTGGAGCCACTCAGATGCCTCATGTCCATTGGAATGGAGCACAATGGTGAGTGCAACCACATGAGCTCGACTGGCGCATTCAACAACACGATTTGAGATCCTTGTCTTATACTTGATGTTGATATGGAACAACTACAGGTAGGTGGACCACTTCTGATGGCGATTGTTCTGCAATTTCCCATGTTTTTGTATGAACTGCAGAGGCTTGTTATTAGTGTGGATGATCGTCTCCTTTCCTAGAATGTAATGTTTCCATTGACAACATGCTTGTACAATAGAATACATGTCCCTGTCATAGGTGGGGTATTTTCTAACATTATATGAGAGTGTCTCACTATGGTATTCCACTGGATGATCGTGTTGAGTGAGAACTATGCCTACAACATAGTCAGATGCATCAGTCTCAATCTTGAATGGTTGTTGCAGATCAGACAAGGAGAGTATTGAAGCTAAGCACAAGCGATGCTTCAGATCATCAAATTCCCATTGTTGTTCCTTCCCCCACACAAACATTTCCCTTCCACCACCCTTGGTCACCTAGTTGAGGTCCCATGCAATATGGGAGAATCCCAACATGAACCGTTGGTAGAAGTTGGCTAGTCCCAAGAAGCTTTGAAGCTCAGTTAGTGTGGTCGGGGCTGGCCAGTCATGGATGAATTGTATCTTAGCTGGATCAACATGTACCCCATGCTCATCAAGAATTCAGCCCAATTATTGGATCATTTTCATGCCAAAAGAGAATTTTTCCAAGTTGGCATATAGATTGTGCTATCGTAGAGTGCTCAAAACCCATTGAATATGCCGCATGTGATCCTCACAAGTTATATTGAAGATGAGGATTTCATCCAAATATACCACCACAAAAGAGTTGGTGAAGGGTCTCAGTACATCATCCATCAACCTCATGAAAGTCGTTGGTGCATTTTTTAATCCAAAGGGCATGAACAACCATTCAAAGAGGTCTTCTTTAGATTTGAAGGTTGTCTTCCATACATCATTTGGTTCGATGAGAACCTGGTGGTAGCCATACTTAAGTTCAATCTTGTTGAATAACTTTATGTGTTCACATACCATTGCTTAAAATCCATCGCTTAAAGAATAAGAAATGGCTACAAAGGTATGTGTACACAAACTTGCATGACATCATTTTCGATGAATTTCCTAATATTTTAGTAGAATATATGGAAAGATTTATTGAAAATATTGGTAGACAGAAACCAATTGTGCTAAATAACTGGACTCCTGAACTAGTGAGACGATTGGACTCAATAGAAAATAAGACGTCCCATGCAATGGAATTTTTTATGGACAATATATAGGGAGGCTATCTAATAGAATTTTCCATAGACTGTAGCCAAGCTTACAGTGTCACAGAAAGGGACTTATTTGAAGGTATGGGAGGAGGATTCATAAAATCGCTAGCTACCTAGATAAAAATGTTTCTATGTGATAAATAAGTGATGATGATGGAGTCAGATAGCTAAGGAACTTTACACACATAGAGGGACTGGGGTTTGTTGACTAGGAGATGACCTAAGGGTATGGAAAATGGACAAAGGAAATGAAGACTGAGACTGCAGAAGAAAGAGGATGGGATATCAAAAGGAGAAGATGAATTTGGAGTTCTACGAAGTGGGAGAAGGTACAAGAAGTCTAGAACTATGACTCAAGAGAAAGAGTAGTGCAGTGAGTACCTGAAACATCATGCAAATATATGTATCTTAGAAGTACAATAGAATAAGGGAGAAGAAAAAGATATCCATTTCATCCCAGTGATAGAGGAACTAGTAATTCCTTCTCGAGTTGAGTCCTAGGTTGAGACAACAACCTCGTGTGCTTCACCTGAATCTAAGACAATGTTTGAAGACCTTTCTAGAGAACTTGTAATTAGTAGAGGAAGTCAAAGCAACAATAACCAAGGAAATAGTAGCAGTACAGTTAATCAGAATCCACTAGTATCACCAAGAAAGGGTTCTACACACAACAATATGGAAGGAGTAGATAATACACTAATATTACCAGAGTTCAAAGGAATTGGATATGAGGACCCATAACAACATTTTTTTGTATGTGAAACCATCTAGACTACAAATAATTTCCATGATGATGGCCCAAATATCATGCATTTCGAAACAAAATTTAGAGGATGTGCACTAGTTTGGTACATGAAGCTCTAAAGTACCACAATACTATGATAAATAAAGACATTAGCAAATATTACACAAGCATTATTAAAAGAGTTCAAGAAACAAAATTCTGAATTGCAATACATTACTGAGATCAAGGAGATCAAACAAGTATAGACTGACTTAGCATGAGAGTTCGATCAGAGGTTCAAAAATGTGATGGGGAGGTTAAGATTTCAAATACCTGATCGACAACATAGAGATTGGTTCATTGCAGGATTGTTACCTTACATCCGCAGTCTAGGAGGATAGTATAATACTCCAAGAAGATTTAATAAAGTAAACCAAGGAGGATTTGGTAGGGTTTGAGGTAGAACAAACTTTAGTAGAGGAGGATGAGGCCCCATAATATGTTATAACTATAACCAACTAGGACTCTTATCACAAGATTCCCAAAATCCTTGCACAACATGAACTTACTGTCAGGCATTAGAACATGCGACAGAGGTCTATCTACAACTGCTAGAAAAATGGCAAGCCAAAGAGAATCAAAACCAAAACCCAAACATTCAAAATATATCCACCGAGATACGAGACGATGGACCCAAAATAACAATTTTTATGTGTGTAGGAACAAAAACATGGATGGATGCAACCAATGTAAGGAAACTGGCTAAGTAGTGGGTAAATAATTCAGAAGCACCTATACGGGCATTTGACCCACATGAAGATAAGGATTCCTATAAATAGGAAAAAAAATAAATCTTTCGACAAGACTAGGAAGCAACCACATCATCTATGCCACCTATGGGGGATACACATCCCACTGATGACCAAATCATGACCAAAGGGTCGACGGAGAAGATAAGTACCTTAGGAAAATTTTTGAAGAGTTTCCTATATATAGTCGATGATGAAAAGGAACTGCATACATTATGCTCTATGATCGATCACTGTGCCCAAGAGAAGGTAGTCCCTAATGAAAGGAAAGTAGTGAAACAACTACTGCACAAGAAAATAACCAATGGAGAGTTCAAATTCAGTGCACAAGTTGGAGAATACGACATAGACAATGTGATCTTAGACTTTGCCTCTGATATGAAATTATTACTGAAACATACATGGGAACGGATGGGGAAACATAAGTTATTCTAGTCACCCATTCAATTGAGGTTAGAAAACCAGTCTAAAATAGTACCTATTGGAAGATTAACAATAATACCTGTGAATATAGATCGAGTGCACAACTTCGCAGAATTTGAAGTTATCAAAATTGTGGATGACATCCAACCGTATTCAACATTAATGGGACTGGAATGAGACTTTTATAACCAAGCCATTATCAATTTAAAAATGAGAGAGATGATATTTGAAGTAGGAGACCTGAAAATTACTGCACCGTTAGACCCAAAATAAGGTAGGAGGTACATAAAACCAGCAAAAGGCGATGAAATCGATAACCTATACAACATGAATCTGAGGATGGATGACTATGTTAAACCCATCATATAAAACATACTGAGTTGGAGAATAATTAGTTCATGTACATCAGACTTATAAGAAGGTTTGGAAAATTGGCAGCAGAGGATGCATGAACTCTGAACACAATGATGTGTGCGCATGAACATATCAGTACGTTGGATTGGAATAGAATTGTGCAACCCACCTAAGTATGATGGACTAACATATATAACAACATTTATATGGATATTCGAGGCATAGGTACTAGAACAACAGAGGCTACTAGAAATAGACATTGTACTGAAAGCCACCGCAACAAGATGGTGGGAAACACACAAAGAAAACATGGAAAACTAGCAACAATGTAGGAAACTAATCCAGATAAGATTCAATACCGAGGAGGGAGATATGATATATAATTATACTGGGGAAGGAAACACAACAAATCATGTTGCATAGTGTGAAAAATCATCGAAATCTATCCCAATGAAAGAATGGACACACAGGTTCATACATACCCTGGATACTATCCCAAAGAAATGGTACCTAGAACTAGAGATGCACAGAGATACAACAGAATGGGATTACATAAATCAATGATTCCAAGAAAAATTTATGTTTCATAACGAGTCACCCTTCATAAGCACAACACTTTAGGAGATTAAACAAAAAATATTTGTTGAAGTAGATTCAATGGAAGAAATACCTGTATGTGGTACACATAATTCCACTATGATGGTTCACGAGCTATTGGAATGTTACAATGTGACCCAAGAGGATCAATATGGTGAAGTCCCCATAACATCCAAGTACTAGCAACATAAGGGGAAAAAACAGTAGAGGGCCCAGAGATGGAATCTACAACATACGTACAATGATTCAAGACATGAACGTTAATATTGGGACATAAGAATGCCCTAAGTTTGCATAAATAGGAGACTATTGGGATGGGGAAACCATGGAAAAGATAGCATATCTATTGTTTGAATACCAAGACTTATTTCCTATTACATTCTCGTAGATGAAAGGGATAGCGGGAGAGCTAGGGGAGATGAGGATTCCATTGAGTCCATAAGCTAAACCAGTGAAACATATACCCTACAGGTTGAATCTAAGATATAAAGAAAATGTAAAGGAGGAAATAGACCGCATCCTAAAGGTAGGATTCATCGAACTAGTTGAGGAATCAAAATGGATAAGTCCCATGGTAGTGTAGGAAAAGAAAACCAGGGGAATAAGAATTTGTGTCAATTTGAGGAAACTGAATGATGCATGCCTACAAGATTCATTCCCAATGTCATTCAAAGATGAAGTACTTGAAAATGTAGGCAGAAAATAATATTATTCGTTCAAAGATGGTTTCTTAGGCTACCATCAGATAAGAATTTTGTAGGAAGATATATAAAAAACTACATTTGTGAAAAATTGGTGAAGTGTTCAATACATAGTAATGTTGTTTGGGTTAAAGAATGCACCTATGGTATTTTCAAGAGTATTTTTTGCAATCTTTAAGGAGTTTATTCACAAGTTTCTCAAAGTTTACTTGGATGAATGGATTGTATTTAGCATGTTATGAGATCATGTCGAATTGCTAAGATTGATGTTGGATAATTTTAGAAAACATCAGATATCCTTAAACCTAAAGAAGTGTATTTTATGCGCACCATTTGGAATATTATTGAGACACAGAGTATGAAAACAAGGACTGTTGATCCTACAAAGATTATAGTTATTCTAGACTTACAACCACACAAATAAGTCAAACATTTGCACACGACATTAGATCATATCAGGTATTACAGGAAATTTATCAAAGGATATGTGCATATTACATCCCCAATGGAAAAATTATTCAAAAAATATGTGAAGTTCCAGTGGAATGACGATTTCCAGAAAGGACTCAACACACTCAAACATAAGCTAGGAACTACACTGATATTAATTTTCCCTAACTGGAACAAGAAATTTCATGTACACGTGGATGCATCATCAATAGCATTGGGTGTGGTCTTCTCATATCTAGGTTATGGGGACATAGATCACCCAATTTCTCTTTCAAGTAGGAAACTATCCACAGCAAAGAAAATTAATACCACAAAAGAACATGAGGGATTGGCTATGGTCTACGCACTATAGAAGTTCATACACTGCTTACTAGGCTCACACTTTAATATGTACATAGATCATTATGCACTGAGATATTTGGTCAATAAGACAATGTTGGAGGGGAGGATCTGCAAATGTCTCCTATTGTTCAAGGAGTACAACTTTGAAGTAGTAGTAAAACAAGGTAAACTGAATGTAGGACCAGATCATTTGTCATGCATACTTTCAAGAGAAGAGGGAGAAAACTTGGATGATAGCTTGCTAGATGCAAAACTATTTTCGGTTAAGATGGTGGATGACTACTTTACATACATTGTATAGTTCTTAAGTACATGGATGGCCCCCTCAGACATGATGGTCACACAGAAAAAGAAGTTGGTAGTAAAAGTTGTGGACTACTAATTAATTGTAGGAAGATTATATAAACTAGGCGCATATGGAGTACTATGACGTTGTGTAGTCTAACATGAAAGATCAACTACATTGGTAGAAGAACACGATGGGATAGCAGGAGGACATTATGTAAGAAAATCCACTATGTAGGAGGTATTATGTGTAGGGTTATGGTGGCCTAGAATCCACAAGGATGCAAAGGAATACCTTCAGGCATGAAATGTTTGTCAAAGGGTTAGAAAACCCTCTAGAAGGGACGAGATGCCATTGAATTTGCATGTTACATTACAGGATTTTGATAAGTGGGATATTGACTTCATTGGACCAATCAACCAATCATATAGAAGATCGGGGGCTAGGTACATCATTATATCAAAAGAATATCTAACTCGTTAGGAAAAAGACATGTCAATTACAAATTGCAATGCATAAACTGCTGCATACTTTTTGTTTGAAAACATAGTAACTTGATTCATATGTCCTAAGAAATTGATGAGTAATCAAGGGACACACTTCATCAATAAAACCATAGTGGCCTTGATCTAAGGATTACAAATCCACCACCAAAAGAGTACATCATACCACCTACAGGCGAATGGCACAGTGGAAGAATTCAACAAAGTCCTAGAGAATGCAATAACAAAAATATGCAACATGGGAAGAGATGATGGGGAATTAAGAATCATTGTGGTATTATGGGCATACATGACAACCAACAAGAATTTGACAGGGAAAACACATTCTAGGTTAGTATATGGACAAGATCCAGTAATGCTAATGGAATTTATTGTACCAAGCCTATGCGTCGCAACTATCACAAATCTATCAAATTCAGGTGCAATATAGGAATGACTATCACAAATGGTACAGCTTGAGGAGGATATATTTCCAGAGGGATCCATCAACAAATGAATAAATAAAGGGAAAAATCATGGCATGATTGAAACATTAAGTCGAAAAAATTCCAAGTAGGTGACTTGGTACTACTCTATTATAGTAAGTTTATGCAGCACATATGGAAGTTCTACATGCACTGGTTAGGACCATATCTGATCCAGGAGGTGGCAGAGGTAGGTTCTACATAGTTGGAAACACTTAATGGAATAGTGTTGAAAAGCAGGGTGAACATAAGTCATCTAAAACTCTATCAAGAGGGATGGCAAGTTGTGCAATAGAAATAACCACGCAAAATAAAAACAAAAACAAGAACACGTGCATACAAAATGACAATGGAAACTACACATGTAGAGGAAACTACACCAACCAGGGAAACATGTCACAAAAATGGTCAAGTATGTAGTAGTAATTGCAGCAGTCAACATGGCGAGATATTTTTCCAGTATGAAAAAGAAGGAAATGACAGTTACATGTGGATAAGGAAAAGTCATAAAAACAACAATTATAATAATGCATAGAGCCGCCTTAAGGCCCAGGAATAAATCCATCATAAAGATAGGGAGTAAAATAAAAATGCCACTAATACATATGAATGAGTGGTAGTACATGGAAAATATATACTAGTGGATTTGGAAATCAACTGCCATTAATGCAAGCACCTGTCACACTACGGGCGAAGGAGACAGGAGGGAAGGCACGAATATTGATACACAACTGGAAAATAGGGCATAAAACAAGTTAGGTTTTCCAAACATGGGATATTGTTACTTAATAGTTTCAAGAAGAACAAAGAGAATAGGGCTAGAGAGAAATACAAAGTTATAACAACTACCATATTTGAGTTAACTACAGAAATGGTGCCACCCAAAGAAGTAAGAAAGAGTTGTGACTCTGGTGGCACCATTTTTGTAGTTAACTCAAATATGGCAATTTTTATAACTTTGTATTTCTCTCTAGCTCTATTCTCTTTGTTCTTCTTGAAACTACTAAGTAACAATATCCTTGTCAAGGAAGAGTCACACCAGAGTGGTGATAGCTAAACCAAATATTGAGGAAACCCCAAGCGCATCCTCATGAGAGCTGAGGTTCCCTTGTAAATACATACCTCCAAGGAAATATGAAGCCACACCAATCGCATTGCAGAAGACTCAATATTATATGATGGTGACCCAAACATTCTAGAGGAAGTCATCATCAATGAATACATGCTAAGGAAGGTGCCTCAACTGAAATATGTCGACCACGACATTACCGACGTGGAAACGTTCCCTAAAATTGCTCCTCACAAATACCTGGAAATCAGAATAGATCCACTTACACAATAGAGAATACCATTGACCAAGGTCTGGGCTCGAGGATTGGATCGAGTAGGCCTCCTTAATTTGTTTGACATCCCACACTTTGGTCACATCAACAAAGTCAATGCCTGTGTCAAACTCCTACTATCTTGCATGCATGGGGGGTACATGTGGCTGGATAGGCCAATTTCGATTGATATGGATCCTATAGAATGAATCACTGGACTTCCAACCTAGGGGAAAGACCCTGCCACATTATTTGCAGATAAGAAGACAGAAAGAGCACAGTCAGAGGCTATGCAAGTGAAGTTTTTCATGGTTAGACGAGTGTGCGACCTGGATGTGCCAACTCTATGTGACCCCACAATTTGAATAGCCACACAAATTATAGCATGCAAAATTCTATGGAAATGCAGGAAGGATCAAGTCCCAACATGGGTAATAATTGTTGCATAGCAATGTGTAGAAGGCACTACAATGATCTTGGCCCCTTTCTTATTAAACTAGTTCCTACTGGACTGAACTAAATCCCAAGATAAGGGAATGGAGTTTCACTACCCCTGGCTATTGATATTCATTTCCTTCACAACATGGGTAGAGCTGAAGGATGCACAGTTCTTAGGGATGAGGGGGAAGCCATGCGTAGTAGGAAAATACCAGAATTTCTAGTTCTCAACAATCAAAAGGAGGAAGATGGACAACAACATAGAATTATTTCTCTATGGTGAAAGAATTCAACAGAGTATCCAAAACGAATCGTGCATGTAGCCACAGCTGGTGGAGGCATACGACCAAGTAGCATAATTTCACATAGATAGGAATCATTTGTACATCAAATCCAGGAAGGATCCAAGGGATGAGTGAGTCCAAAATAAATACAAGACAACCAAAGAATACATCCAACTGGTCATGTAGGATTGGGAACTAGACTAGAAGGTACCAGCAGAAGGGGATGTGATGACGTAGGGGGAACACTAAAGCGAAACAACACACAGATGTAGAAATGAACCCTCCAGGAAATGGCACATACAAAACCAATCGAGGTAATGGAATAGAGGATGCACTAGAAACAGGGCCAACTGATCAACCTCCACAACCCTTAGCTCAAACAGGAAGGAAATAGCAGGACCAAAGCATAGGGTCAACTACACAGAAGAAGAAAAAGGATTAAAATCCACAACTCATCTATGCACTAACAGATGATGACATGGAAATAATTGGATACTGACTAAGGGATTACATGGAATAATTCCTCGAACATACAACAAATAAACAAGCACTAAAAACAAAGGTGAATGACCAATGCTTGAGGCTACAAAATTATTGGAGATAGTTCAATTGGAACCTATGAAAGGAGAATACATATCCCAAGGAGGCATAGCAGCGAAAGCACAGATGGGGGTATCAACGCATATGAAAACAACTCATAGAGTACTCAAAATTCCAGTACAGACAGTTGGGTTACCAAACCCCTAAGTATAGGGGAAGCTGCAAGGACTAAGTCACGTGGACCTAGTCATCTCCTGGATGCCAATGGAATTATTACAGGGTTTGCACACTGGGAATACTTAGGAAATATGGTTTTGGGTAGACACTACAACCAATGAGTTGGAAAAATCAGAATCTGAGAAGGTGGAACTACATAAACATTGCACCGCTATGCTACAAGAAAAGTGCATAGTAGAACAACGAGTGGAACTCTCATAAAAGGAGAAGAGTGAAGCAGAGGCACGGGAAGATAAAGCTAGGATAGAAAAGAGTGAAGAAAAAATAAATGCTAAGAAAGCCTTAAATGAAAAATATGAGGCTGAAACAAAGGTCGGCAAATCCTTGAAGGAGAAGGAGGAAGAAAAAAATATGGTGCAGAAAATGCACCCAACACTCCAAAAACTATACAAGGAGGTCCCAAAAGTACCGATGGTGGTAGAGACTGTGGTAGAGGAACAAGTAGTAAATATTAGTGAGGCTATCAAATCCCTTTGCATGAATATCACGAAGTTGGAAGTGCATGCAACACTAGGGACACCACTAGAAGAAAGAGGACAAAGGGAGTGGGTTGCGCATACAGTAGTAGAAAATATCAAAAGATGGGAATAGGAATGCATAAATATGTGTCGCGCAGTAACACACATTTGGACAACAATTACCACCAATCAAGAACTACAATCATTGGAAGATAGGATAAGGAGTAAATGGGAGGAAGTGTAGTAGACCACTTAGGACGTGAACATGTTGGACCCAACATAAATAATGTTAGCGATATTGGCTAATACGAAACTGTACAACGCAGTGGAACAAATGAAGGAAGAATAGAGGAAGGACATACATAAGTGGAAACAACTGCAAGACGAAGCCATCAAGGTGCTAGAAGAATTATCTACCTCACAGAGCACCATGACATTAGTAGCAAAAGGCACTGAACCCAAGCTTACTATAGTAACCGCAATGACGATGGAGGAGATTGTGAACAAGGAAGTAGAAATCATAGCAGTAGTACAGACAACGAATGGAAATTTCCATAAATTCATTGAGGCATGGACGAACGTGACACAATAGGCATAAGTGGCTCAACACAAGCCAAAGGTGAGTGTTGGGGGCCTATTTGGTAGGTCGTTTTGGGAAAATAATAGTTATAAGAGATGAGGTACAGGGGAAAGGTGCATGATCAAGAAGATCAAGAAAGAAGAGAGAATAAAGAGGAGAAGATTGGGGATAGGAAAGAAAATCTAACACAAAATATGGGAAAACTAGTTGGGCATGACATATATCCAGATCATAATGAATTTTCACCAATTGAGCATGAGGGGTAGAAAACCCATTATGATTTGGAAAAGAAACATGAAGAAAATACATAAAAGATGAAAAAAAACACGCGAAGTCAGGGATGAAGAAGAAAAATATGAGAGGATTTATAGTATTGGTTGTTGATGTAGGATGTTGTGTGTGTAAAGAAGCTGCCAATGTAAGAAGAGTATTGTATATTGAACATCCATTGTAGTGTAGAGCGTAAGAGGAATGCCATAAATATAATAAAGAAGCAAATATTTTGTGGGTGTATCCTAGAAGGGGGTGAACCACATTAAATCGGTGTCTAATTTTTTTTATCAAATGATTATTCATGTATGTATTTTGTTAATTATTTTCTTTACTATGGATGCATGCTTATCGTTGATGATATTTTTGATAGATTAATGTGCAGTAGCTTTAATTGTATCTTTAACCAATAAGTGACATGAATATGGAATGATGTGCATATAGAATTAAGTAACGAGTTCATGTTAACTAGGATCTAGTGCACGAAAAGATCATGTAGGTATGAAAAATATTGCCTCTCTTCTTTCCCTCACCACTGCAAAATATTAACTACTACAGTCCCCATAAGGATACCTTAGATCAGACTTCGCCTACTTGCAGGTGATGATGAAAGGGTTGGTATCTGTAGGGTTTTGTTGGACTAATTACCTTTAACACAGGGTCTTGAACCTACTTGTGAACGTGCCAATAGAGAGAGAGGGAAGATAGAGGGAGGGAGGGAGAGAGGGGTAGAGTGTGTGTGTGTGTGTGTGAGAGAGAGAGAGGTTGGGATGGAGAGAGAAAGAGGGGGGGATACAAAATGAGGTGGAGAGAGGGGTAGTTGCAAGAGAGAGAGATAGAGACAGAAGGGGGGGGGAGATAGAGAGAGGGGTGGATATGATATGGAGAGGGAGGTAGGGGGTAGAGAGATAGGTGGGATGGAGAGAAAGAGAGGAAATATAGAGAAGAGGGGAGAGTAGGGGAGGGAGAGAGGGAGAGGGAAACCAAGAGATAGGTGAAAATGGGGGGGAAAGATCAAGCAAGAAATAGTGAGATAGGGGGCATAGAAAGAGAGAGAGAGAATAAGAGGGATGGAGGGAGAGAGAGAATAGGAGGGAGGTATGGAGAGGGAGAAAGTGAGAGAGGGGAATGGGGAGAGAGAGGCCATTAGAGAGAGACATGGAGAGAGAGATAAAGAGAGAGAGAGAGGGGGGGGAATAGAAGGGAATGGATAGAGAGATGGGGGGGAAAGAGTGAAATTAATAAAAAAATGGGGGAGAAAGAGATATTTTTGGGGAGAGAGGAGGATAGAAGGGAGGAGGGGGAGAGGGGGGTGAGTGGGGGTGAGGATTAAGAGACATAGAGATAGAATTAGAGAGTGGGAGAGGGATAAAGGTGGAGAGAAGACAATGAGAGTGAGTGGGGTAGAGAGAGTGAGAGAGGGAGAGAGATGGTGAGCCAGGTGGATACTAGTGGCCACCCACCTATTCCACTAATTAATAACGATTCCACATATTGGTATATTTTCTACATTTTTTCGGGTTCCAAACTTTTAGGGCCATTTTGAGGCCCTAAACAAAGTTTTTTTGGTGCAATAATGCCTAGAATGTAGTCAAAGGCTTAAGGTAGGACCTTTAGAATGTGTACTTCTCAGTTATACCTTTTCAATAGGATAAAAATCACCCCAAACAGAGATCATATGAAAAAGTTATGCCCCTGGGAAGTTGACATATCAACTAACCATATCGAGGCCCACAAACCTTTTGGAATTTCATCTTCTAAGGTTATGGTTTTGGATATTTAGGGTTTTTTCATTGATGATTTATGTTAAAGTTCATTTTTAGCTTCTTTGTAATCATATTTTTGCGAATTAGAATAGATGTCACATCTCTTTATTCAGGGATAAACCAACACCATACTAGATAGCTTGTGTGACTTGCACTTTACAGTCTTTTGTCTTCCAAACCACCATTAATAGAATCTGAGTTTAATTGTATTACTTTGTTTCTTGCAATATCTATGTGTTTTTCCTTGTTATATATCTTCATTCATATCATTCTCAATATAATCCATATCAGTCATTTTAGATAAATTTTCTCTTTGTTGTTTATCTATGTATGTCCCCGATGAGGTCGGGTTATCGATATTTGGGTCTTGAACTAGTTGAGTTTTGGGGAAGAATACTCCCACTGGCCCAAGAAACCTCCCATGGTATAATAAAAGAGAGACGATGGAGCGGGAGATCCTATAAATTTGTTTCTTGACGAATCCCTCATACAATAGAGGAATCATATGATGAACAATTTCACCTAGATTTTTTTATAGTTGTAAAAAACAATGGAGGCATCTTCAACCAGGAGTCGCTTCATAGGTGTGAGTCCCTTTAAGGTAAAAGTTAAATTTGATATTCCTTTATTTAATGATAGATATATGTCGATTCTTTGGAAGAATGGTTAAGTATACTAGAGGGTTATTTCTATGTCCAAAAATTTTCCAACAGTAAGAGAATCACCTCCACACTCCTTAAATCCATTCCCCATGTTAGATATTGGAGGGAGACTTACTGTGAGAAAATTTTCGGAGATGAGTCTGCAATTTTTGGGACAAGACCCACTTCAGAATATTTTTTTTATTCCCTCAAGGATAAATACTACCTTGTTGGAAAATATGATGATCAATACATGAGATGGAAAACTTTACGTCGGAAGAGAGACTAGACGGTTCTAGAGTACACCAACATCTTCCATACCTTGTGCACAAAGTTGTGTATTAAATACACCGAGTTGAACATGGTTTTGAAGTAATGTAGTGGCCTACATAGTTACATCAAAGTAGATATGGAATTCTTGTACATCTCCTTACTGGGAGCCTCTTACCAATATGTTATCAATATTGAGAAAAAATTCAAGCGAAATAAAAAGATGGATTTTAGTTCTGTAAACCCATCGTAGAAGAAGAGGGGTAAAGATGGCCCTAATTCCGATAGAAAAGGACAAAGAAAGGATTGATATCCCTGAGACAATCAGAACAAGCCATAAGAAAAAAAGGGTAATGGAAATTCAAAAAAGAACACTAGAAAGTGGTGTGAGTTCCACAAAATCCCTTAGCACACCATTGATGACTATCTCTCTAAACAATCATTTTTGGCTAATAAAAAAGTATAAAGGGTGGATGTAAACTCAAACTATGATTTGAAAGTAGATAAGGAAAACAGATCATTGACATAGAACCTAGTGTCGTCATCTCTACCACAAAATTCCAACCAGAGGAACTAGAATATCTTAAAGAAAGGGAGTTTCTCTTCCACTCACATATGTGGGTGAAAGGGTCCCCACTCCATTTCATTGTTTACAATCATGGCCAGAAGAACCTAATATTAGTAGAGGTCATTAATAGGTTTAAACTAACAAAAGTGTTGCACCCTCATACATACACTATCCGTTGGCTCAACAAGGGTTGAGACATTAGTGTCATCCAGCAATGTCGCCTACACTATAACATCAAACCATTCAAAGAAGATATATTGTGTGATGTATCCCCCCTTGAAGTTTGTTATGTTCTTTTAGGACAACCATATCTGTGGAAGTATCATTTTTTTTATGAATTTAGGAATTGTAGTGTGATTGTTACTTTAGGAGGTCAACTCTATAGGGTACTAGAGGCAGTCCCAACTACTACAGTCTCTTGGATCTCTACGGAGCAGTGCATAAATGTGGTCTCTCAGAAAAGGATATGTTTCCTCTTTATGGTTTGATTGGAAGGTCACTACAACCACCAAAACCTCTGCATGAGGTCTCTATACATAGCATACGTAGATGGACAATATAGTAGAAGCATAAAGACATGCTTTCCTTGTCTACTCGGGTGGCTATGCAGTATCAGGTGAAGCACTCAATTGATTTGACACATGGTTATCCTCTGCATAAAGACCCTATATAAACGTTTTATGTTATGGAGAATGAAGAAAATAAACATAAGATCCAAAAGCTAATTATTAAGGGCCACATCATATTAGGATCTTCAACTTGTGGGAGCCCAATTGTTCTAATACACACGGGGGATTCACCTTGTTGACCAATCTCTTATCATGTTCATTCATAAAGGGAGTTTTTAAATTGTGAAAAATAAAGTTAATATATTGTAGTTATTGGGGGGGGGATGCAGGGTATTAGGGGTTTATAGGTATCGAGGGTTATAAAAAGGGGTATCTAGTAAAAAATAAGTTTTTTTTTATTATAAATATGTATTAGGAGGGGTGCTCAACATAAGGATTTTTGGAGGTATTTGACAACATATAATGAAATTAGGGGTATTATTTAATATCCCATGAACACATGTGGCATGTCACAGGTTCACTAATTGAAGACCTTGTGATGATACAAAAGAAGGACATGACATGGTGAATTTGTATTAATTACAGATCCCTCAACAATATTACGGTTAAGAACTGGTACCCACTCCCCTAGATTGATGATCTTCTACATCAACTCAAGGGAGCCAAAATTTTCAGTAAGATTAATCTAAAGTCATGATACCACTAGGTTCCAATTCATAAAATTGATGTATGGAATACAACCTTCAAGTCTAAAGAAGGTCTCTTCAAGTGGTTGTTCATGCATTTTGGCTTGACTAATTCCCCAACCACATTCATGTGAATGATGGATGATATATTGCAACCATTCACAAAATCCTTTTTGGTCATATATCTAGATGACGTCCTCATATTTAACATGACCTAAGAGGAACATATGAATCACATTCAACAAGTCTTGGGAATCCTATGACAACACAAGTTATATGCCAATTTGGAGAAGTGTTCCTTCAACATGCAGAGAATCCAATATTTGGGATACATCATGGATGATTAGGGTGTGCATGTGGATCCAACCAAGATCTAAGTCATCCTCTATTGGCTATCCCCAAAGCTTCTTGGGCCTCACCAACTTCTACCACAAGTTTTTGTTGGGGTTCTCTCATATCACTTGGGCCCTAAGCCAACTGACCAAGGGTGGAGTCAAGGACATGTTTGTTTGGGTTGTGTCACAACAAAAATCATTTGAGGATTGGAATTTTTTCCTCTTCTCAACACTATTCCTTATTCTTCCAAACCTACAACAACCATTTAATATTGAGACAGATGCTTCAAATTATGATATCGATGTAGCCCTCACTCAACATGGGAATCTAGTGGCCTATCACAATGAAACATTATCTGATGTTATTTGAATATACCCCACTTATGAAAAAGACCTGTACTCCATTGTGCAAGCATGTCGACAATGGAAGCATTACATTCTAGGAAAGGAAATAATCGTCCACATTGATCATTGGTCTCTGGAATTTATGAAACCACAAGAAAAGTTATAGAATGGTTGGCATTAAAGTGGTTCATGTATCTACAACAATTCCACTTGAACATCAAATACAAGAATGGAAACACCAACCATGTTTCGGAATGTCTCAGTTGATCCCTGATTCTGGTTCTAATTAACCACGGTTCTTAACTTCTCTGGGAATCAGACCTCTGGGTGGCCACAATAAACAAAATCCACTATGAATTTCATTCTACCCATCAAACATTGAGAACAAGAAAAACAATTCCATCCTTTCATTTCTAGGATGTAATGTTATGCCATCTAATCCATTTTTGTTTTCCTTCAAACGAGCATGAAAATATTATTTGGGAATCTCATTACAGTCGATCAACATGAAACTTTGGAAGGTATATTACATCCTACACTACTTGCGCCCTTTCCAAACCCACCAAAAATAAATAGGATCCATACACCCCTCTACCTACTTCTGATAGGCCTTGGGAGCCCATCTCCATGGATTACATGTCTCATCTACCTTCATCCAAGCATGGTAATGAATTTGTCTTCATGGTTGTTGATCGATTCTCTAAGATGGTAGCTTTATCACCCTATAAGAATAGTAACATAGCCCAAGTCACCACTAAGATCTTCTTTGAACGTGTTTGGGTTCATTTTGGGATCCCACATACCATTATTTCAGATCAAGACAGTAGGCTCTTGAGTGATTTCTGGTCCATTTGGTTGATGATGGACACCAAACTAACCAAATTGACTACCTTCCACCCACAAACTAATGGAAAAATATAATTATTAAACATCGTTTTTGTTCATATTATGAGGATGTACAATTCCAAACATTGATGCACATGGGATGAGAGTCTTTCTTATGTTCAACATAGCTACAATAGAGCTCTCCAAAACTCTATTTTCGACATCCATTAGCCCGCATTGACATAGCTATGCTCATTACAGTTGCACAAGAAGATTACTCCCATGCTCAAATTGAGGCTAATTAAGAAGCCAAATTTTTTCAATGAATCTAGCACATCCAATAAAAAGTTCACGATATTTTGTAGAAATCCAATGCCAAGTACAAGCAACACCATGATTAACATTGGGCACCACAAAATGTTCAGGTGGGGGATAAGGTATGTCTGTATTTTCAAAAAGATCATCTCACAAGACCCGATCGGAATCTTTCCCCACTCCAATATGGACCTTACACCCTCACTAACGTCGTGGGTGAGAATGATTTTCAATTAAATATTCCCCCTTTCCTTGGCTTGCACCCTATATTTAATGTGGAACTACTTCAACATTTTTTCCACCTCTCCTGGACACTTCAGACATGACCGAGCACCTAGACCCTACAAAACTCAATCATGACTGCAATGAATAGGAAACAATTGATTGGATTATTGACACCAAGATGAAGTGCACCCACTAGCAGAACATCAAACTCTATCAGGTCCCTAAAGCATGAAAATTTCTTCACGAGGGAAAGTGGCTCACCATGAGTCATATTTAGCATAATTTTCCCCATTTGATGGAGGAACCAGACACAATGGGGACCATTGTTTCCTAATTGGGGAGGATTGATCCAAGTGGATACTTGTGGTCACCCACTTGTTCCACTAATTTAGAATGGTTCCACATCTTGGCACTTTTTCTACAGTTTTTCAGATGTCAATCTTCTGAGTTCGTTTTGAGGCCCTAAATGATGTTTTGTTGGCACAACAATGCCTAACATGTCATTGAATTCATTGAAGGCAGTTACTAGGCCATTTGGAATGTGTACTTCTTGGATAAAACTTTTCGACGGGCTATGAAGCACCCCAAATGGACATCGTATGCAAACGTTATACCCCTGCAAAGTTGACATATCAACTAACCACATTGGGGCCCACAAACCTTTTGTTGTTTTATCTTTTGGCATTAGGGTTTTGGATGTTTATGGTTTTATCAAGGATTCTTTATGTTAAAATGCATTTTCAGTCTCTTTGTAATCAACTTCTTGCAAATGAGCATAGTTGAAACATCTCACTCTTTAGGGATAAGCTACCACCATTCTTGATAGCTTGCACGCTTTGTATTTTACAATATTTTTCATTCCAAATAATCATTAATAGAATTTTAGTTTAATTGTATTACTACATTTCTTGGAATATCTCTACGTGTTTCCTTGTTATATCTCTTCCTTCGTATCTTTCTCAATATAATCTAGATTAGAGGGGGCAGTCAATGGGGGAGAGAGAGAGAGGGGAAGAGGAAGAAAAAAAGAGAGGTGAAGAGGGGGAAAGGAGAGAGGTAGAGGGAGAGAGGGTGAGAAGAGACAATGACCAAGAGAGAGGGAGAGAGTGGTTGGAGAGAGAGAGAGGAATATAGAGGGAGAGTGGAGTAGAGGGAGAAAGAGAGATGGATGGGGAGAGAAAGAGAGGGAGGGAGGGAGAGAGAGAGAGATATTTTTTGTTTAAAAGAACATGTGTGCATTTTTTTTCTTAATAACGTGTGTGTTATTTTTATTTCACTTTTTAGGAACATGTGCACATTCCTAGACACTATTTCAAGGAACGCATACACATTCATAAATAATATGAGTTGGCAAGTGTGTGTGGCATTTTGATGAGTATCCAAGATCTAGAATTAAGAATGTGTGCATCTTTCTAGGAACTTGCATGCGTTCTTCAGTGTGGGCTTTCCTTCCCACCCCATTGTCACCCCATTGCCACTTTTTGGTCCATCAACTTCATACACTCCCCCAAAAATATAAATATTCCTAATATAAATTTACTTTAACTTTTCATTTATTGAAAACATAATATATTATTATTTGTTACTTTATTTCATTACCTTTATTTTTTATATGTATCATCAACTATATTAATATTTACAAATCAAATGTACATATTCCAACAACGATTAAAAAATCTCAAACAGTCCCTTAAGATTTGGAATAAGCATACCTTCGGGGACATTTTTGCATCCCAACAACATCTTGCAAATCGCATGAGTGAAATTCAGAGGCAAATCAGAACACAGGGGCTTACCAGCGATTTAAAGGAAGAGGAACAGGACATTACCCGGCAGCTAGCAGCTAGGAATAAGCAAGAAGATATCCTTTGGAAGCAAAAATAGCGCATTCGTTGGCTCAAGGAGGGAGACCGTAACACTAAATTCTTCCACAGAACGACCATTCAAAGACGGCATGCCAATAGAATCACAAGTCTGACTTCTGCTAATGGGGAGCCCCTACACTCACATGAGGATATGGAAGCCG
>SNQJ01S0032039.1:0-19861 GCA_010110895.2 Picea sitchensis
ATCATTTTCACCACAAGAGGGACTGAATAACATTCTTTATTTAAAAGATTCAATTTGTAAGATAAAAAAATGCTTGAACAAGATTTAACATGGTGAACAATGAATAGAGTTAGTGATCTGAAAATTATTCTGACATACAGAAAGCTTTGAGAATGAAAATAAAACAATTTTTCCCATATCAAAAATTTAATTCTAATTTAAATATCCACTAAAGGGGAAAAATTAGTGTGCACACCTTCTATTTCCACCTCTACTAAGAAATCCATTTATTGTTCAACCAACAATAATAAAAAGAAAAGGAAAACATAAAAATAATTTTAATACTAGAAACCAAAACTAGTTATGCAAAGAAAAGACAATAGCTTATTCTACGCTACACTGGATGAAAAAAATGAACTATGTAAATTCATAATTCCAATGTATCCATATGATACAGGTGGATATCGTTGGCCACCCACTTATTCCAACCGGATAAAATACAGATGTCATCTTGGCAAATTTAGTTTTCATCTTGGCAGTTTGTTTCTAGTTTTTCGGGTCCTAAACTTACGGGTCCATTTTGAGGCCCTAAACAACATTTTTTTGGATCACCACAATAACAATGTAGACAAAGTTAGAGTGTGATGGAATAATGTGTATTCTTCGAACATACCTTTCCAACGGGCTATCGTGCACCTAAACCAAAGATCGCATGCAAAAATTACGACCCCGAGAAGTTGATGTACCAACTTCCCCAACGAGGCCCACATGGCTTTTGGTGCTTCATCTCCTTGAGATAGGTTTTTGGATGTCTATGGTTTTGTCATTCATTTTTTATGTAAAAATGCCTTTGGAGCCTCATTGTACTCATCTTCTTGTGAATGAGTGCAATCGTCACATCTCTTCTCAAAGATAAGTCGCCACCATTCTAACAAGTTTGTTTCGGTCTGCATTTTACAGTGTCAACATATTTATTTATTGAATAGAAGCCAAGTTTTATTGTATCTCTGTTATTTTTCATTGTATCTATGTTTTCATAATATACATCTGTATTCATTTTTTTCTGCTCATAAAATCTGGATAAGTGGTATCAATGGCTCACCGAAGGCCAAATTCAACAGAAATTTCTTCATCTAATGGGGGAACTCAATGCAATGGAGACCATTTCTTCCTAAGGAGGGATGATTGGTCCATGTGGATATCAGTGACCACTTATCTATTCCAACTAGATCACATACATATGTCATCTTGGAATCTTTATTCTAGCTTTTTGGGTCCTAAACTTATGGGGTCATTTTGAGGCCTTAATCAATGTTTTATGGGTCTGCCACAGTCACAATGTACAAAAATTCAAAGTGTGATGGTATAATGTGTATTCCTAGTATACACCTTTCCAACAATTTATCGTGTGCCTAAAACGGAGATCGTATGCAAAAGTTACGACCCCGGGAAGTTGATGTACCAACTTACCCCAAAGTGGCCCACGTGGCTTTTGGCGCTTCATCTCCTAGGGTTAGGTTTTTGGATGTCTAGGGTTTTGGAATTCATGTTTGATGTAAAAATTCCTTTGGAGCCTCATTTTACTCATCTTCTTGTGAATGAGTGCAGTCGTCACATCTCTTCTCAAAGATAAGCCACCACCATTCTACCAAGTTTGTTTGAATCTGCATTTTACAGTTTTAGCATATTTCTTTATTGAATAGAAGTCAAGTTTTATTGTATCTATATTATTTTTCATTGTATCTATGTGTTCACAATATATATCTGTATTCATTTCATTATTCTCATAAAATCCAGATCAATGGTATCAGTGGCTCACTCGGGGCCAAATTCAGCAGAAAATTCCTCATCTGATGAGGGAACTCAACGCAATGGAGACCATTTATTCCTAATGGCAGAGGATTTATATAGGTGGATATCGGTGGCCACCCATATATTCCAACTGTATCACATACATATGTCATCTTGGCATCTTCATTTTTCATCTTGGTAGTTGTTTTCTAGCTTTTTGGGTCTTAAACTTCCAGGGTCATTTTGAGGCCCTAAACAATGTTTTTTGGGCCTGCCACGATCACACTACAAACAATTATAGAATGTGATGGAATATTTTTTCGTCCTCGGATAGAAATTTCCAACGGGCTATCGTGCACCTAAAACGGAGATCGTATGCAAAAGTTACGACCCCGATAAGTTGATGTACCAACTTACCCCAACGAGGCCCACATGGATTTTGGCACTTCATCTCCTAGGGTTAGGTTTTTGGATGTCTAGGGTTTTTTCATTCATGTTTGATGTAAAACTTCCTTTGGAGCCTAATTGTACTCATCTTCTTGTGAATGAGTGCAATTGTCACATCTCTTTTCAAAGATAAGCCACCACCATTCTAGCAAGCTTGTTTCAGTCTGCATTTTACAGTTTCAACATATTTATTTATTGAATAGAAGCCAACTTTTACTGTATCTTTGTTATATTTCATTGTGTCTTTGTGTTCATAATATAGATCTGTATTCATTTCATTCTTCTCATAAAATATGGATCAATGGTATCAGTGGCTCACCCGAGGCCAAATTCTCATCATCTAATGGGGGAACTCAACGCAATGGAGACCATTGCTTCGTAAGGGAGGAGGGTTGATCCAGGTGGATATAGGTGGCCACACACCTATTCCAAATGGATCACATATATATGTCATCTTGGCATCTTCAATTTTCATCTTGGTATTTTTTTTCTAGCTTTTCGGGTCCTAAACTTTCGGGGCCATTTTGAGGCCCTAAACAACGTTATTTGGGCCCCCCACAATCACATTGTAGTAAAATTTGTGTGATGGAATAATGTGTAGTCCTTGGATATACCTTTCCAATGGGATATCAAGATCCTAAAACAAAAATCGTATGCAAAAGTTACAACCTCGGGAAGTTGATGTACCAACTTACCCCAATGGAGCCCACGTGGCTTTTGGCACTTCATCTCCTAGGGTTAGTTTTTTGGATGTCTAGGGTTATGGAATTCATGTTTGATGTAAAAAGGCCTTTGGAGTCTCATTGTACCCATCTTCTTGCGAATGAGCACAATCATCACATCTATTCTCAGAGATAAGTCGTCACCATTCTAGCAAGCTTGTTTCAGTCTGCATTTTATGGTTTCAACATATTTCCTTATTGAATAGAATTCAAGTTTTATTGTATCTTTGTTATTGTTCATTGTATCTCTACGTTCATAATATAGATCTGTATTTTTTTCGTTCCTCTCATAAAATCCAGATCAGTGGCATCAGTGGCTCACCCGGGGCCAAATTCAGCAGTAATTTCCTCATATGATGGGGGAACTCAACTCAATGGAGACCATTTTTTCCTAAGGGGGGAGGATTTATCTAGGTGGATATCGGTGGCCACCCACTTATTCCAACCGGATCACATACATATGTCATCTTGGAAGCTTCAGTTTTCATCTTAACAATTTGTTTCTAGCTTTTCGAGTCATAAACTTCTGGGGCCATTTTGAGGCCCTAAACAACATTTTTTGGGCCCGCCATAGTTACAATGTAGACGGAGTCAGAGTCTAAATAAATAATATGTAGGCCTTGTATATAGCTTTCCAATGGGCTATCGTGCGCCTGAAACGAAGTTCATATGCAAAAGTTACGACCCTGAGAAGTTTATGTACTAACTTACCCGAACGTGGCCCACATGGCTTTTGGCACTTCATCTCCTAGGGTTAGGTTTTGGGATGTCTAGGGTTTTGGAATTCATGTTTGATGTACAAATTCCTTTGGATCCTCATTATACTTATCTTCTTTCAAATGAGCACAACTGTCACATATCTTCTCAGAGATAAGCTGACATCATTCTAACAAGTTTGTTTGAGTCTGCATTTTACAGTTTCAACATATTTCTTTATTGAAATACGCCAAGTTTTACTGTATCTTTGTTATTGTTCATTGTATCTCTTTGTTCATAATATATATTTGTATTCATTTCATTCTGCTCATAAAATCCATATCAGTGGTATCAGTGGCTCACCTAGGGCCAAATTCAACAGAAATTTCCTCATCTGATGGGGGAACTCAACGCAATGGAGACCATTGCTTCCTAAGGGGGGAGGATTCATCCAAAAGGATATCAGTGGCCACCCAACTATTCCAATTGTCTCACATACAGATTCCATCTTGGTATTTTTTTTGTAGCTTGTCGGGTCCTAAACTTATGGGGTCGTTTTGAGGCCCTAAACAACGTTTTTTGGGCCCGCCATAGTCATATTGTAGAGGGTTTCAAAGTGTGATAGTATAATGTGTATTCACTGAATATACCTTTCCAACGGGCTATCGTGCGCATAAAACAAAGATCGTATGCAAAAATTACGACCTCGGGAAGTTGATGTACCAATTTACCCCAACAGGGCCCACATGGATTTTGGCACTTCATCTCCTAGGGTTAGGTTTTTGGATGTATAGGATTTTGTAATTCATTTTTTATGTAAATATTCCTTTGGTGCCTCATTGTACTCGTCTTCTTGAAAATGAGTGTATTCGTCACATCTCTTCTCAAAGATAATCCGCCACCATTCTAGCAAGCTTATTTCAGTTTGCATTTTATAGTTTCAACATATTTCTTCATTGAATAGAAGCCAAGTTTTATTGTATCTTTGTTATTGTTCATTCTATCTCTGTGTTCATAATATAGATCTATATTCATTTTGTTCTTCGCATAAAATACGGATCACCATCTATTAGGGACCTAACCTACCTAACCCCTTAAGTGGGTAGAATAATATGTTTCCATGTAATAAGGGTCAATATTAATAAGGCCTAGTAATAAAGAGGAATAAGTCAAATGTAAGAAGACCTAATAGAAGCTTCCACTTATAGAAGGATCTTTCTCTAGATTGTTCTTTTGGATAGATAGATTTAGTATAAATAGGAGTAGAGGGTATGAGAAGTTTTTTCTTGAAGAATTATTGTAATAGATCTCTTCTCTACTGGAGGTTTCCCTTTTGTAGAGGCAAGTGAACCTTGTTTTCTATCAATAAAGGTATAATTATGGCGTTGTGGTTCCATATAATTTGTTGTTATTTTTTTATATCTGCAATATTTTTGTATTATGTTGTTATCTCGGTGTTAGTCTCTGCATTATTTCTCTTTTTCGCTAATATAATAGACCTGGTACCTTACAAGTGGTATCGGAGCACTTTCCTCCTTAGAACATTATGGGTTGATTTTTTTCAATTGTAACATCCTCGACCCTCTAGAGACCGGGTAATGCCACTACTACGGAATATACACTTATATATATAAATGACATGCATTTTAATGAATTAAAATGCTTTGCATAAAGTAATCACATATACAATCAATGAAAACTAACATTAATTCATATACACAACGGAATACATGATAATCATTCATCACAAAACATGCATAAAATACACAATTAATCGCATAAATGATACTTATCTTTTATCTAGAGTGAATCCAGCAACTGCATGAAAAAATTCCATGAAACTCTCAGCCTTAGACCACGCTCCTCATCACTCTCAACAGTAGGTCACCCCTGAGCTAGGACTAAACTCCACTGGGAAAGGGAATTCTAGGCTTGGCAAGGACAACAAGGAAGTTGCATAAAGAAATAGGAAGGATCTTTTATCCCAGGAGCCACTTACACCCACAACACACATACCCTCATTCCCCACACACCTGCTCCACCCCAGGAGAGTACACATTCACTACTACAAGTCTAATGGCCAATACACCTCCCTTAGCTTGGGCTTCAACAATAGGTTGGACTGGAAGTCTCAGAGTATTGTGGTTGCTATGGGTTTCCCTTCCAGGAGAACTCACTTCCCAGCAGACTCTCTCACCTGGGAGAGCTACTCACAGGTATGATAACTAGTCTTTGACTAAGCTACAACCGGGTACGGTTGACAACAACAATAACAACAACAGTTAACGACAACAATGAAAAAATGGGTATGGATACTCGATCAGGCAACAACCTAACATTAAGTCTCAACACAGCTCAGACGACTACAATTGTGTCAGGCTTCACAAGAAACAACACAAGATGGCTTCCCCGCTCTTGTTTCATAAATGCATGCACGTAGGCAGAGGTCAGACGCATAGGCAAGAACGCGGAATCGGTAAAATGACAGGATGACAACCTTCCCGTGAGGTTCTCCTTCATTGTGTACTCGTATGCAGATGCAGACGTAGAACAAAATTGGGTTCACGTGCAGGATGGGAGAATGTTTGGATGACTTAGGAGAATGATGGAAGAATGACTCCCAAACCCCCCAACATGAGCTGACGCTTCATATTTGGTTGTATGAGCCCAGGTCAACACTTGTCTTCTTGGAGATGCATGCGCTCCATTAAGCCCACGTCCCATTTTCCAAGAACTTAGGATAACAAGCATATAATGTTCACTTTAGTCTTCAGGAAATAATATTAAAATAGTATTCCTCTAGAGGTAAGCCCCCTAGATTATCAATTAGGCCCAATACTTATCCCCCCTTCCTTACCCTACCTAGTGAAGCTTAGTACCCCATAACTCTTCTTCCTGGAGGGTCTACATGCAACAGTGTTTTTATTTTTATTAATGATCTGTATAATTACATATACAAACAAAATATCAGGCTCCTGGCCTTGGCATCTGGCTCACCAGCCTAATAAACACATAATTATTTCATCTTACAACCACATGGCTCACCAGCCTATAAGAAAAATTACAATTCAGAAGGGACTCGTCCTTGGGGTATTACAATCCCCTCCCCTTATTTTTACACTGTCCTCAGTGCAATTTATTTACAAAACAACATCAAGATTTCCAAAATCTTCAAAAAGATGTGGGTACTCTAACCGCATAGCATCTTCATGCTCCCATGTTGCGTCCTCAGGACCGTACCAGGTCCACTGGACTTTTACAAGTCCTCCAATCCTTTCTAGGATTTCAAATGGCCCACAAAATCTGGCTACCAACTTGGAACAGTTTCCCAGCTTCATGGAACTTTTGTTAGCTTTTACTTTTAGAAAAACATGATCACCCACTTTGAACTCCCTGTGGATACTATTCTTATCAGTATAACTCTTCTGTATGTCTTGGGAAGCTTTCAAATTCTGCTTAATCTTCATCATTTGTTCTTCCATTTCCTTGAGCAACTCTGGCCCAACTACTGCTCTATCAGCTGGATTATCCCAACTTACTGGAGTATTGCACTTTCTGCCATAAAGTGCTTCAAATGGGCTCATTTTCAACGATGCTTGATACCCATTATTGTAGGCAAATTATACCAAGTGTAGGTAGTCTTCCCATTTAGACGGTTTGTCCATCACATACATCCTTAACATGTCCTCTATCACTTGGTTCACCATCTATGTCTTCCCATCGGACTTAGGATGATAAGCAGTGCTGAAGTTTAGATTTGTTCTGAACCGTTTGAATAACCCTTTCCAGAATTTTGAGGTGAATTTTGGGTACCTGTCAGACACAATTGTCTTGGGAATACCATGCAATTGTGATATTTCTCTTAAAAAGATATAAACAACGTTGGTTTCCTTGTGAGTAGTCTTTAGTGGAATAAAATGGGTAGCTTTCGTAAGCTTTTCCACCACCACCATGATTGAATCATGTTGCTTGTCAGTTTTGGGAAATCCTTTGATGAAATCCATTGTCACTACCTCCCACTTCCACTCAGGGATGGGTAAAGGTTGTAACAACCCTGTTGGGTTCCTATGCTCAGCTTTAACGTTCTTGCACTCCATACATCTAGCGATGTATTCTGCAATTTCCTTCTTCATACCTGGCCAAAAGTGATGGCTCTTGACTTCTGCCACAGTTTTCTGATATCTAGGGTGCCCTACATAAGGAATATTATGCATTTCATTCAAAATCATAATTTCCCATTCTTGGACATTAGGTACATAAATTGTTTTCTTGTACAGAAGTGTTCCTTCAGCTCCCAACTTATAATATTCCACTTTCTGTAGCATCTTACCATGTTGTAGCTTTGTTACCAACTCCATGTACTGCAAATTTGCCTTTGCATCTTCCAAAATCATGCCTTTAATATCAGTTCGGTACATGCTAATGGCCGAAGCATGCAATTCATGCACTCTCTTGCTGAGTGCATCAACCACTTTGTTTTCCTTTCCTTTGATATGCTTGATATCAAATTCATACTCACAAAGAAACTCCAACCACCTACTCTGCCTAGCATTCAAGGTTGGTTGATCAAACAAATACTTCATACCATTGTGGTCTATTCTCAGTTCGAACATCTTTCCCATGAGGTAATGCCTCCATTTCTTCAGAGCGTGAACGATGGTTGCCAAATCCAAATCATGAGTTGCATAGTTTCTTTCGTGCTCTTTCAACTTTCTAGATTCATAACAAATTATGAATCCATTCTGACTTAGGACTCCTCCCAGTCCTTCTTTACATGCATCTATGCACACTACAAATTCTTCATTCGGATCTGCAATCCTTAGGATTGGATCACTGGTTAACATGTTCTTCAATCGTTGGAAGCTCTTCTCACATTCTTCAGTCCACTGAAACTTCCTCTCCTTCCTTTGCAAGGAAGTGATAGGGTGAGCTATCCTTGAGAACCCTGCAATGAATCTTCTGTAATAGCTAGCTAGACCCATAAAGGATCTAACTTCTATCACATTCTTTGGTAGTGTCCATTCCTTGATGGTTGCTATATTCTTAGGATCTACAACTATCCCATCCTTTGAAATGATATGCCCCAAGTAATGGATCTGCTTTTGATCAAATGAGCACTTGCTCAATTTAGCATACAGTTGGTGCTCTCTTAGAACCTGCAACACCATCCTAATATGTTTTTCATGCTCTTCCTCTGACTTGGAATACACAAGGATGTCATCCAAAAATACTATGACAAACTTGTCCAGATATTCTTTGAACACACCATTCATCAGGCACATAAAAACAGCGGGTGCATTTGACAACCCAAATGGCACCACTATGAATTCATAGTGACCATACCTTGTTCTGAAGGTGGTATTATTGATGTCTTCATCCTTAATTATTACCTGGTGATATCCTGATCTAAGATCTATTTTTTTTAATATCTTAGCATCCATCAACTCATCAAAGAGATCATCAATCCTTGGCAGAGGATACTTGTTCTTAACAGTCACTTTATTCAATTGTCTGAAATCGATGCACAATCTCAATGTTCCATCCTTCTTCTTCACAAACAGGACCAGGGCTCCACAAGGCAACACACTTGGGTGTATATACCCCTTCTTCAGAAGCTCTTCAAGTTGCATTTGTAGTTCTTTTAGCTCTGGTGTACTCATTCTGTAAGGTGATTTTGATACTGGAGCTGCTCCAGGCATCAAGTTTACAGAAAAGTCAATATCTCTTTTGGGGGGTAGTCTGGGTACCTCATGGAATACATCTTTGAAATATTTTAATACTTCATGGTCTTCAATACTTGAGACCTCATCTTGAGATGATTCCTCCACATGGGCTGCAAATAATTGACAACCTTTTTTGTAGCACTTCTTCAGCTACATTGTTGATATTGCTCTAACAGTAACTGCCCTGGGAATTCCTTGGAATGTTCTCTGATTTCCTTCCTCATCTAGGCAAGTGAATTCCTTGTTATGATAGTCCAAGATGGCATGGTGTTGGTCCAACCAATCCATCCCAATTAGACAATCATAATAACCTAAAGGTAAAATGTTCAATTCATCTCTCGTGCTCAGTCCGTTCATGTCCACTAGACAGGACTTAACCAATTCTATAACCTTTCTCTTGGTTCCTGTAGCCAGCTGCACTAACCAAGATTTTCCATGTTTGATTCTCAAAAATTGAAATATTTCCACCACTCTAGGATATACATAACTATGGCTAGCCCCTGAATCAATTAAAATAGTAAATGCATGGTTGTTTATCATACCTTCCACTTCAATCATGTGCGACTGATATTATGTTTGCTTGTTGTCCAGGGCTGCGTAGATCCTTGGTATTCTCCTGCCCATGTCCTCCATTGTTTCTACCTGCTGAACATTGTGGACAACTCTCACTTTGTCATTTATGTGGGGGCAATATCTATACCTATTATTTCCTTTACATCCCCAACATTCCATAGGTGGTTTTCTTGGCATTTGTCCACCCACTTCAGCTTTCTTGGGCTCTCTAAAAGATGGTTGTCCTTGAGGACTTTTCCTGAAAAATGGTGGTTTGTTTCCCTTTTTTCCTCTGCTCCCTCTTAAACTTATTTTTGTCTTCCCAAGATTTTTGGAAAGTAAGCTTTTCTTTTTGCTGATCATATAAGCATTTTTATCTCCTTAAAGTTTCTTCCATAGTCTTTGGGTCATCATACTAGATCTTGTCACTGATGGAAGATGGCATTCCATTTAGATACCTTTGAATTTTGACAGTCTTGTCCTTGATGAAAGGAACATACTTCAACAATTCCAAAAACCTTCGTTCATATTCATCAATGGTCATGCTTCCCAGTTTGATTTCAAAAAACTCTTTCATCTTTCTGTCATAGTACTGCTTAGTTAAGTACTTCTTTTCAAAATTATTCTTGAACTCCCTCCAAGTAATATTTTTCTCTTTGATGTGTTGTACTTGCACAAGCTTCTCCCACCATACGGATGCCTTTCCTTTAAGTTGGTAAATGGAAATTCTTCCCTCTGCATGAGAAGAATAGTTTTGCAGTTGGAAATATTTGCTCATGCCCAATAGCCATGTCTCATCATCTTCATCTTCTTTGTGTTCTCCGTCAAACGTAGGAGGTTTAATCTTGTTCATTTCACCTTTCAATTCATCCATTCCAGATCTCCTATGTTTTCTGGTAGGAGATGGGTTTAAACTACTGTGTGCCTCCTTATTGGAATGTTTCGAGGAGTGATTATGATGCCTGCTAATGCTTCTTGATCTTATTTTCCTCTCAGGATTCTTGTGACTCCCTGTTTTACTTGAGTCACTCTCCTTATCCAATTTCCTTTCGATTATTTCCAGAATTTGCATCAACTTTAAGTTTAAATTTCCTTGTTGATCCCTGGCTTTCATGAGCTTTCTATTATTAGCTCAGTGAGATTGAGCATCCTTCTGCAATCGTTCAATGATTTTCATCATACGCCCTTCCTTGTCCATCTCTCCTCTCTGCCCATTGGAGTTCGATTCTTCCCCTCCTAAATGGACATCCATTCCTTTTACTTCATTCTCTGAACTGGAAGAATTTTGTGCCTCCTCCATTTCTCTGCAATATATGGCAATTTTTTGCAGTCCTGACACTTGTTTAACTCTGCAAAACACAACGTTCAGTTAACCAGAATTTTTTACGCCATCATTCCTTAACAATTCCAACAACATTCATAAACCAATCTGATTTAAGAAAACATTCAGATTTCATTTTTCTTTCTGAGCTCTTCTCTTCTCTGTAATAAATTCCAGGCACCAACCCCTTTCTCTCAGTCCCCAACCCATGTGATCACAGATCGTGACCGAGCGCTAAGTCAAAAGGTGCTTACTCGGGCCTTCAGCTTCAGAAAATTTCAAATCACAATACAAAAATCCCTCGGAGTTTGGATTATTGAACTCGCGAAGTAGGGTGGATATTCAGTCCACATCTACCTAACATCTAACGACTGATACTTACTATGGAACCTAGGGTTTCTTAGTTCTAGGACTTTGGGTCTTCAGGACTTCGGAGCTTCGGAGGATCTTGCATCCGCACATCCGACCTGTTAATCTCTGAACATTCCCCATCACCTTTGGTGACGTCCTTACGTTACATCACTTAAAATTTTCTCAATTGTGGGGGCATGCAATGGTGGTTTGGAGTAACCCTCATTTAATCCCATAATTATTCTGATGCTGACACGTAACCCATTGGTGAAACTGCGATTTGGATTGCGGGACCGCCTTGGATAATTAACTTTCATGTGACTTGGGTCCCTGCAATGCCTTTTGGCCATCGATATTGATGTATCATGATAAACTCCAGTGTAGGTCCTCTGATCTTTAACTATGTTACGTAACCTAGGGCCCCACTAACCTTTCTCATACAGGATGCCACATGGCATAGTACTAGAGGCTGATACATGGCCCATGCGCTACGTTCTAAATTCCATTTCAACCCTCCACAGGTTCGAAACCCACTAACACATGGCACACATCCTATGTGTTCATGTCACCTCCAGGTGACATCCTCATGAATCACCACTTCGTCTCTTCAGGACTTCGAAACTTCGGGCTTCAGGAGTTTCAACTCCTCTATGCTCGCTTTTGCCCAGAGTGCTTTTGCTAGGAGTTTGCAATCTACAGACGTGTGTCCTCCTTCATGATCAATGGTTATGAGTGACTTCGGCACTTCGAGCTCTGAGAGTTTCAAACTCACAGCACTTGCCTCCTCCCAAAGTACTTCCTCCCAAAGTACACAATCTCTTGACGCGTGTCCTTCACAACGGATAGTTGTGATCTACTTCGGGACTTCAAGAGTTTGTCACACTCCACACTTGAAATATTTCGAAGTGATTTTTATTTTCTTACCTGGACACGGATCTAATGGTCCAGACTCCTTCCAACAACAAAAAATTGTTGTCGCTCCTCCTCCTGAGCTTCGTTTCTCAAACCCCTTCTCCTTAGAGGTTTTCTTAGACACTTAGTCGATGTTTGGATCTGTACACTCCTTACAATAGATATCCGCGTCCCTTCACGAGAAATCTCAATCTATTTCTCCAAAGCATTTTAAGTCAAAGACTCTATCGATGCACTCCTTGCACCTAGAGACACTCCTAACCTCAAATTTTGACCCTTTCAACAACAATTCACTCTAAAATATTTGTCTCGTTAACCACTAACATGACCCATCTAGGCTCAATGTTGTAACCATGATTTGATACCATATTGTAAGATCCCGGACCCTCCAGAGACCGGGTAATGCCACTACTGTGGAATATACACTTATATATAAATGACATGCATTTTAATGAATTAAAATGCTTAACATAGAGTAATCATGGAATTACTGCTACCATATACAATCAATGAAAACTAACATTAATTCATATACACGACGGAATACATGATAATTATTCATCACAAAACATGCATAAAATACATAATTAATCACATAAATGATACTTATCTTTTATCTGGAGTGAATCCACCAATTGCATGCAGACCTTCCACGAACCTCCCATCCTTAGACTGCGTTGCTCATCACTCTCAACAGTAGGTCACCCCCGAGTTGGGACTAAACTCCACTGGGCAAGGGAATTCTAGGCTTGGCATGGACAACAAGGAAGTTTCACAAAGCAACAGGAAGGATCTTTTATCCAAGGAGCCACTTACTCCCACAACACACAAACCCTCATTCCCCACACACCTTCCCCACCCCAAGAGAGTACACCATCACTACTACAAATCCATCGTCTAGTACACCTCCCTTACCTTGGGATTCAACAACAAGATGGACCAGAAGTCTCAGAGTACTGTGGCTTCTATGGGACTCCCTTCCAGGAGAACTCACTTCCCAGCAGAATCTCTCACCTAGGAGAGTTTCTCACAGGTATGATAACCAGTCTTCGAATCAGCTACAGCCGGGTACGGTTGATAGCAACAATAACAACAACAGTAACAATAACGGGGAAAAAATGGGTATGGACAATCGAACATGCAACAGCCTAATGCAAAGTCTCAACACGGCTCAGGTGACTATAATTGTGTTGGGCTTCAAAGGAAACAGCACAGGACGTCTTCCCCGCTCTGGTTTCAGAAATGTGTGCAAGTAGGCAGAGCTTAGACTCAGAGGAAAGAATGAGGAATTGAGAAAATGACATGAAGACAACCTTCCCATGAAGGTCTCCTTCACTTTGTGCTCGTATGCAAATGCATACACAGAACAAAATTGGGTTCACGTGTAGGATGGGAGAATGGTCGCATGACTCAGGCGAATGATGGCAGAATGACTCTCGAACCCCCCAACATGAGCTGAAACTTCAGCTTTGGCTACATGAGCCCATGTCGACACTTGTCTTCCTCGAGCTGCATGTGCTCCATTAAGCCCATGTCCCATTTTCCAGGAACTTAGGATAACAAACATATAATGTTCACTTCAGTCTTCAGGAAATAATATTAAAATATTATTCCTCTAGAGGTAAGCCCCCTAGATTATCCCCTAGGCCCAATACTTAGCCCCCCTTCCTTACCCTACCTAGTGAAGCTTAGTCCCCCATAACTCTTCTTCATGGAGGGTCTACCCACAGCAGTGTTTTTATTTTTATTAATAATCTGCATAATTACATATACAAACAAAATATCAGGCTCCTGGCCTTAGCATCTGGCTCACTAGCGTAATAAACACATAAGTCTTTCATCTTACAACCACTTGGCTCACCAGCCTATAAGAAAAATTACAATTCAAAACGAACTCATCCTTGGGGTATTACAATCCCCTCCCCTTATTTTTTCACTGTCCTCAGTGCAATTTATCTACAAAACAACAAAAAGATTTCCAAATTCTTCAAAAAGATGTAGGTAATCTGCCTGCATAGTATCTTCATGCTCCCATGTTGCGTCCTCAGGACCGTACTAGTTCCACTGGACTTTTATAAGTCCTATAGCGTGATTCTGGAGCTGCTTGCTTTTCCGGTCCAATATACGCACCGGATGCACCTGCAAGATGCCTTCTTGTTCCACCTGAATCACATTCCAATCGATTACATGATTAGCATCAGGTATATATTTCCTAAGCAATGAAATATGAAACACATTATGTACAATCATTGATGCAGGCAATGCAATCATATATGCCACTGGTCCAATCCTTTCTAGGATTTCAAATGGCCCACAAAATCTGGCTTCCAACTTGGAACAGTTTCCCAGCTTCAGGGAACTTTTGTTAGCTTTTACTTTTAGAAAAACATGATCACCCACTTTGAACTCCCTGTGGATATTGTTCTTATCAGCATAACTCTTTTGTCTGTCTTGGGCAGCTTTCAAATTCTGCTTAATCTTCAACATTTGTTCTTCCATTTCCTTGAGAAACTCTGGCCCAACTATTGATCTATCAGCTAGATTATCCCAGATTACTGGAGTATTGCACTTTCTACCATAAAGTGCTTCAAATGGGATCATTTTCAACGATGTTTGAAACCCATTGTTGTAGGAAAATTCTACCAAGTGTAGGTAGTCTTCCCATTTAGACGTTTTGTCCATCACATGCATCTTTAACATGTCCTCTATCACTTGGTTCACCCTCTCTGTCTGCCCATCGGACTCAGGATGATAAGCAGTGTTTAAGTTTAGATTCATTATGAACCCTTTGAATAACACTTTTCAGAATTTTGAGGTGAATTTTGGGTCCCTGTCAGACACAATTGTCTTGGGAATATCGTGCAATCATGCTATTTCCCTTAAAAATATATCAACAACATTAGCTTACTTGTGAGTAGTCTTTAGTGGAATAAAATGGGCATCTTTCGTAAGCTTGTCCACCACCACCATGATTGAATCATGTTTCTTGCCGGTTCTGGGCAATCCTGTGATGAAATCCATTGTCACTACCTCCCACTTCCACTCAGGGATAGGTAAAGGTTGTAGCAATCTTGTTGGGTGCCTATGCTCATCTTTAACCTTCTATCACTCCATACATCTGGTGATGTATTCTGCAATTTCCTTCTTCATACCTAGCCAAAAGTAATGGCTCTTGACTACTACCACAGTTTTCTGATATCCAGGGTGCCCTGCATAAGGCACATTATGCATTTCATTCAAAATCATAATTTTCAATTTCTGGACATTAGGTACATAAATTTTTATTCTTGTATAAAAGTGTTCCTTCATATCCCAACTTATAATTCCAAGGTCTCACAGTTGGTTCTCCTAAGATCATCAGTTCCCATTGCATGGAAAATCTCCTCAAGAAAGTCCACTCCAGTATTATTGATCAACTCCATTCCATTCAATCAATTAAGACACCCTCTATGCATCCTGACCTCCAAGCTATCCTCTCCAAACATCAAGTTGTTGTTTCCACTCCTCAGGGACTTCTGCCTCCTCATGATGTTCATGATCATTCCATTCCCCTTGTTCCTAGCAGTCTTCCTCCCAATGTTCACCCTTATCATCATCCCTTTTCCCAAAAGAACAAAATTGAGAAAATAGTGTAGGAATTGCTCCAAGAAGGTGTTATCTGCCCCAATACCGACCCTTATTCTTCTCTTGTGGTCATGGTACTCAATAAAGAAGGTACTTTCTGCATGTGTCCTGAATTTCATGCCCTCAATAAAATCACGATCAAGGACAAGTTTCCCATTGCATGGTTTTATGAGTTTAACAGGATAGTATCGGAATTTTGTTCAGAATTATGGAAAGATTGTGGCGCCTCTCACTGCTCTCCTTAAAAATAATTCTTTCACTTGGACTCCCGCAGCTAATTAGGACTTTCAAGCCTTGAAGATAGCTATGTGCACTACTACAATTTTGTCCCTTCCTAATTTCACAAAGACCTTTGTCCTGGAATGTGATGCCTCCGGGAGAGGAATTGGAGTAGTTCTTATGCAAGAGGGAAGAGCTTTGACCTTTACCAAAAAAAAAATGTCAGAACACCATTTGGGCCAATCAATCTATGAAAAGGAAATGTTGGCTATTATGCATGTCATGGATCTCTGGTGCCCTTATCTCTTGGGCCAACGCTTCCAAATTAAGACAGATCATCAAATCCTCAAGTATTTTTGAGAGCAACGACCTTCCTCCCTGGAGCAACAAAAATGGGTGACTAATCTATTTGGATATGATTTTGAGATCATTTACAAGAAAGGCAAATAAAATATGGTTGTTGATGCTCTTTCATGCAAATATGAAGAGGAAGGGTCCCTTTTCTCCCTCCCCTTCATTGTACCAGATTGGCTCCAAGATGTTCTCCAGGAATGGCTATAAGATCCTAAACTTTGACATATGATCCAACAATTGCAAGACAATTCTCCAGTTTCCTCGGGATTCTCTTGGCACAATGATGAACTTTGCTACAAAGGTCATTTTTATTTAAGTAAACAGTCACAAATTAAATCAATGGTGATTTCTTAGCTTCATGCTACACCCACAGTTGGGCACTCAGGGTTTACCAAAACCTATGACTAGGTCAAATGTTCTTTTTTCTGGGATGGTATGAAAAAGCACATTCACACTTTTGTGGCATAATGTGATATTTGTCAATGCAACAAGGGAGAAACAATCAAATATCATGGCACACTACAACCGCTTCCGATTCCACCTGCTATTTGGAGGGACATCTCTGTGGATTTTATTGTGTGATTACCTAAATTAGGCAATAGGTCAGTCATCATGGTGGTTGTTGATAGTCTTTCCAAGTATGCTCATTTATGTGCTCTTCAACACCCATTTACCACATCCAATGTTGCTCACATTTTCATGGATCGTGTCTTCAAGATTCATGCCATGCCTCATTCTATTGTTTTTGATCGAGATCCCACTTTCACCAACAATTTTTGGCAAGAGTTGTTCAGGCTACAGGGCACCCAATTGCATCTCATCACCGCTTATCATCCCCAGACTGATGGTCAAACTGAAGTTGTCAACAAGTGTTTGGAGACATATTTGAGGTGTTTTTCCTCTGAAAGTAAAAATCAATGGGCTCAATGGTTACCATTAGTTTAATGGTGGTACAACACTTTTTACCATACAATTACTCGCATGACTCCTTTTGAATAAGTATATGGAAAAAATCCACCTTTCGTTCTCTCCTACTTTCTAGGTGTCTTGAAGGTCCAAGAAGTTGACCAAATGCTTACAGTTTGAGAGGTTATTGTCCCTACCCTCATAGAAAATTTGGTCATGGCTCATAATTGCATGAAGCAATAAGCAAATCAAGGTCACTCAGAACGTCAGTTGTTTTAAGGAGACCAGGTATTTCTTTGACTGCAAACTTATAAGAAAACTTCACTCGAGGATGAACATTGTCAGAAGCTAGCACCCAAATTTTATGGTCCTTATACAGTTCTAAAGCGTGTGGGATAGGTTGCCTATCAGTTAGATTTGCTCAATTCTTCTAAGATCCATCATGTTTTTTATGTCTCCTGCTTAAAGAAGGTGATTGGAACTAAGAGCCAAACTCAAACCAACCTTCCCAATTTGGATGAAGAAGGATCCATCTGGTTGCAACCATAAGTAGTTTTGGACCAGCGTGAGTGTCGTCTTCGTCAACGTACCATCAAGGAAGTGTTAGTCTAGTGGAAAAATACAACTCCAGCAGATGCCACGTGGAAGCCAGCTACCATTCTGCAGTAATTTCCTCATCTCAAGCCTTGAGGACAAGGTTGATTTGAAGGGGGAGGGCATGTTAGGTACCTAACCCCTCAAGTGGGTAGAACAATATATTTCCATGTAATAACGGTCAATATTAATAAGGCCTAGCAATAAGGAGGAATAAGTCAAATGTAAGAATACATAATAGAAGCTTATGCTTCTAGAAGGATCTTCCTCTAGATTGTTCTTTTGGATAGATAGATTTATTATAAATAGGATTAGAGGGTATGCGAAGTTTTGTCTTGAATAATTATTTCCATAGATATATGCTCTGCTAGAGGTTTCCCCCTCAAAGAGGCAAGTGAACCTTGTTTCCTATCAATAAAGGTATAATTATGGTGTTGTGGTTCCATATAATTTGTTGTTTTGTTGTTATATCTATAGTACTTTCGTATTATGTTGTTATCTCGATGTTATTCTCTGCATTATTTCTCTTTTTTTATAATATAATAGACCTGGTACCTTACACCATCCATGTAATTCCAATTCTGCAATAGACTAAAAATAGGAAAAATTAAAACATGGAAAACTCTATCCACCATATTAAATATGTGATAATAATAATTCATAGAAACATTAGCTAAATCATATTCTTCCAACCATGATTCAATTCTATCAGAAAATATACCATGACTAACATAGAATTGATGGAGGGAGTTCACAGGAAAGTAGGATACCAAATGAGAACCATGTATAAAATCTATATGGAGTGTACTTGGTGAGAGAATCATTGTGTTGATATACTTGTTAATTCCTTAAGAAAAACAAAAATAATGAGGGCTTAACATAACCATCGACGTAGAACGAAGTGTCTCATTGTCTTGGCAAGCCTCCCTGGGCTCATACTTTAAGCATCCATCAACTTTAGATAAACTAGTGGGATCAAATGATATACATGGGCTAGCACCCACCATGGTATAAGACATATCTTTAAGACAATGGTGGAAGCTACTAACATCAACAATCTCAACTAAAGGGTTAGTTGAACACAAAGACTTGATACTAATCAAAATTGAAGAAAAAATAGAAGAAGACATTGTAAATCCTAACCTTGTACAATATCTACTGCAAACAGATATTCAGAAAAGAACAGAAAAGATACAATGGAAAATACAAACATTACACAGAGATATTTCCCCTGGAAACCCAAACCGGGAAAACTAGCATATTCTATATTCATTCATTGTGTTACATTGTTTACAATAAAATATACATATAGGAGCCCGTGGCATCCAAAACCCTAACCCAATGACCTGGATTAGTCCAAAACCCTAATTCCTTAACCGGAAATATAAAACCATCGGCAAAAACCATGTGGCAAAAAACCACCTAAATACATGACATGTTTCCAGAGGTAGGTGTCACATTTCCCGAGGCAGAAATTTTTTTTCATACAGGGGGTTACAGGGTTAAATAGTCAAAAATCCATGGCAGCAATGCCCATGGATCCTCTACACCAAGAGAACTTCTCAGTGCTCACATATTTTGTTAATGAGTCTGCAACATTCTTCAAAGTGTCCACCTTCATCAGTGATACTTTCTTTTCTTCAATCATGTCTCTCACAAAGTGATATTGA
>SNQJ01S0032039.1:19871-30999 GCA_010110895.2 Picea sitchensis
CCCGACACCACTGAGCATGCACCTTGCTTTTTCCATCAGCATCCTATTCATCCTTTCTGCAACTCCATTCTATTGAGGTGTATATGGAGTAGTCTTTTGCCTTGATATACCGCACTTCTTACAGAATTCTTCAAATTCATTCCCGTAGAACTCTCCGCCATTATCTGTCCTCAACACCTTAATTATTTTCTCTGTTTGATTCTCAACAAGAGCCTTAAACTCTTTAAACCTGTCAAAGACTTCATATTTCTTCCTGAGGAAATATATCCAAGTTTTCCTCTAGAAGTCATCTATAAATGAGACATAGTACACAGATTTTCCCAATGATGGGACCGACACAGGTCCAAAAACATCACTATGAACTAGTTGTAAAATTCCTTTTGCCCTCGTTGCACTAGAGGGGAATCTTACCCGATTTTTCTTCCCATATAGACAATGTTCACAGAAATCAAAATCCAGAGAGCAGTTAGACATACCTTCAACCATACCTTTGCCGTGTAGTAGTTGAAGACCCTTCTCTTCGATATGCCCAAGTCTTTGATGCCACAACATAACCTTTTCTCCAGAGACTGTAGGAGTTCTTTCTTCTTCTACTCCAATATCAGTAACAATGGAGCTATTACACCCATCACTAATAGTACTTCCTAGCAGCTTATATAGAGTTCCAAACCGAACTCCCTTCATCAACACCATTGCTCCTTGAACCATCCTGCAAGTTCCCTTTTAAAAATTGTTTTTACCCCTGCATCTTCCATTTTACTTACAAAAATCAAATTTTTGGCCATACCTGGGATGTGCAGAACACCATGTAGTGTTCTAATCCTTCCATCTGTGAGCCTCAACTTGACCCTTCCTCTTCCTATGATTCTGGTTGTCGAATCATTACCTAAGAAAACATTACCTCCATCATACTTTTCATATTCGCAGAGCCACTCCCTGTGAGGAGTCATATGAAAGGATGCACCAGAGTCAATCAACCATGCCTCATGATATGCATGTGTGCTTGAAGAGTCCAAGTACACATCCCCTCCTTCTTTCTTGGAGGTCTTTTCTTCTATAGAAGAAGATTCTTCATATCCCGTCTTTTTCTCAACTTTGGATCTACACTACTTCTTGTAGTGCCCTTCTTTTCCACACCTCCAACATACCCTTACAAACTTTCCGGGAGATTTAGATCTACCCTTAGACTCAGATCTCCCACTTGAGAAATTAGATCTATTTCTTTCCTGGGAACGTCCTCTTGCAAATAATGCGCATGTGCTATGTCCTTCCATATTCTTTCGTCTCATCTCCTCCAAAAACAAGGATGAAACCACTTCTTCAAACTTCAAAGAAGTTGTATTACTACCTATGGCCACATCCAGACTATCCCATGAGTTTGGTAAAGAACACAACAAACTAATACATTTATCTTCATTTGGAATTTTAATCTCAACAGATACTGACTGACTTACCAAATTATTGAAGGCGTTCAAATGCTCTGCCACCGAGTCTCCATCTCTCATCCTCAAGTTATACATCTTCTTTCTCAAGAATAGTTTATTTACCAAGGACTTAGACTGATACAACTTCCCCAACTTTTCCCATAAATCCTTGGCTATAGCTTCCTCTGACACATTCAGTAATACTGAATCGGAGAGACACAGTCGGATTGTGCTCTTTGCCTTCCGATCCATCTTTTTCCAGTCATATGCAGAAGTTCCTCTAGGTGCGGTACCTGGATCTACCACGATCCACTGATCTCTGTCCACCAAAATATATTTCATCTTGAGCTTCCACAGCTCAAATATTTTCCCATTAAACTTCTCGATCTCCATCTTCGAATTGCTTTCCATTTCTTTTCACCTGAAAAACAATACCGCAGATCTCCCACTGTAACAAGGCTTATCACAGTCTCGATCCAAACCCTTGACCACAAAGGCATCCCCCTTAAGCCAATAAATCTTTGAAACCATATGTAAATCCTAACCTTGTACAATATCTATTGCAAACAAATATTCAGAAAAGATACAATGGAAAATACAAACATTACACTGAGATTTTTCCCCTGGAAACCCAAACCGGGAAAACCAGCATATTCTATATTCATTCATTGTGTTACATTGTTTACAATACAATATACATATAGGAACTAGCAACATCCAAAAACCTAACCCAATGACCTGGATTAGTCCAAAACCCAAATTCCTTAACCGGAAATAGAAAACCATGTGCCGAAAAACCACCTAAATACATGGAGCAGAAAACAAGCTTGATGGAATGGTGATGGTTTATCTCTGAGAAGATATGTGACGACTGCACTCATTCACAAGAAGATGAGTAAAATGAGGCTCTGAAGGAATTTTTACAATAAAAATGAAATCCAAAACCCTAGACATCAAAAAACCTAACCCTAGGAGATGAAGCGCCAAAAGTCATGTGGGCACCATTGGGGTAAGTTAGTACATCAACTTCCTGGGGTCATAAATTTTACATACGATCTTCGTTTTAGGTGCACGATAGCCTGTTGGAAAGGTACATCCGAGGAATTCACATGTTTTCGTTAGAATTTGAATTACTTTACAATCTGATTGTGGTGAGCCCTAAAAACGTTGTTTAGCGCCTCAAAATGGCCCCGAAAGCTGGGGAGTCGAAAACTAGGAAAAACTGCCAAATTGGAAAACTACCAAAATGAACCAGTTGGAATAGGTGGGAGGCCACCGAAATCCATTTGGATCAATACTCTACCCTTAGGAAGCAATGGTCTCCATTTTTTTGAGTTTCCCCATAAGATGAGGAAATTTCTGATGAATTTGGCCCCAGGTGAGCCACTTTCCTTGGTGCAGGAGCTACCCTGCTTTGCCAACTCGATAAATATGGATCCTTTGTTGTTGATTTCCCTTTATCTATGTGTCCACAATATGATCACTAGATTCATTTTGCATGCATTCAAGTTTGATCTATGGGTGTGTCAATTGTTCTGCTATCTCTGAGGTGTCCAATAATGGTAGGAAATATGGTCGAAGGAGAGCCACATCGAACACTGGGTGCATGCCAAGGAAAGGGGGAATGTTGAGCTCAAAAGAATTATAACCAACATCCTTGGTTATGGTGTAAGGTCCATAACAGAGTGGGTGAAACTTCTGATGGGGCCATGTAAGGCATTATTTTTACAAGTGCAACCAAAAATTGTCTCCCACCTGAAACTTATGTGGCACCCGATGTTGATCATGGCATTGCTTGTACTTGACATTAGATTTATCCTAAACCTGTTGGTGGATGTGTTAGATCTTCTCAATGAACTAGGTGTCTTTGTCAGCTTCATTTGGAGCAGGGGACAATTTAGTCGGGGCGGTCACAAACGGTAGTGAAACATCCATGGGACCCAATGGTTTGAATATCAACCCCACCTGAAAGGGGCTATGGTAGGTTGAGCTATGTAGGGCTGGATTGTAGCTATGTTGAACATAGGGAAGACTCTCATCCCATGTGGGGAGGTTATTGGAATTGTACATGCGTAGGATATGCACGATCATCCGATTGACAACCTCAGTTTGGCCATCTGTCTAGGGGTGGAAGGCAGTGGATTTGGTGAGAGGCTCAACCAGAACGTGTTGAGGAATCGATTGTCCTGATATGAGAAAATGGTTTTTTGGATTCCAAAATGTACCCATACTCGTTCAAATAAGATATTGGCATTGGCCTTTGTTGTGATTCTCTTCTTGCAGGCGATCAGAATCGCCATCTTGGAAAATCGATCAACGACCACAAAAACACATTCATTTCCCCTCTTGGTGGACAGAAAGCATGACATGTAGTCCATTGAGATGGATTCCCATGGCCTGTCAGGAGTAGGAATAGGGGTTTACATGCCTTGTTTCCTAGTGTTCAGTTTGGCAATAGCGCAGGCAGTGCAGGACCTAATATACTTGTTGACATCCTCTCGAAGTTTCGACCAGTAGAAATTTTTCTACATCATTGTCACTATCTTTTCGATGCCGACGTGTCCTACCACTTGACTGTAGTGGGCTTCCCAAATCATCTTTGCTCGCTTTCTTGATGGAACACAGAGATGGACCAGATGGCACAACAACCCATCTTGAAGATGAAAATTAGTGACAACTAAGTTTTTTCCCAACATTTGGTAGGTGGTGGCGAATTCAGGGTCTGTCACATAGAGGTGGGGCCATCCAAAGGTCTTGTGACCGCAAGAGTCTAGCACCATGGTGAATTTCACGACTAGAGTTCAACTGAGGAAATCAATGAATCAGTTGGTGCTTCTTGTTTTATACTTGATGTTGAGGTGGAACTACTGCAAGTATGTGGACCACTTATGAACTACAATGGCTTATGATCAATGTGGATGATTGTCTTCTTCTGAAGAATGTAATGTCTCCACTGGCGGCATGCTTTCATAATAGATTACATTTCTTTTCGTAACTGGGGTACTTATGGACAACATCTGATAGTGTCTCACTATGATAGGCCATGAGGTGGCCATGCTGAGTGAGAATGATGCCCACAATATAGTCTGAAGCATCTTTCTTGATCTCAAAGGGTTATTGCAGGTTCGATAATGAAAGTACTGGGGCTGAGCACAAGCATTGCTTCAAATCATCGAACACTTGTTGTTGGTACATTCCCCACACAATTTTTTCCTTACCACCACCCCTGGTTACTTGGATGAGGGCCCAAGCAATATGGGAGAATCCCGACATGAAACTGTGATAGGAATTGGCAAGGCCCAAGAATCTCTGAAGCTCAATGAGTTTGGTTGGGGCTAGCCAATCACAGATGACCAGTATCTTGGCTGGATCCACATGCACACCATTTTGATCAATGATTTATCCAAGGTAATAGATCTTGTCCATGTCGAAGGAGCATTTTTCCAAGTTGGCATATAGCTTGTGTTTTCGCAGGTTGTACGGAACCTACTGAATATTCTACAAGTGTTCCGCCCAAGTCTTGTTGTAGATGAGGATGGAATCCACATACACCACTACAAAAGTATAGGTGAAAGGTCGTAGGATATCATCCATCATCCTCATGAAATTTGTTGGAGAATTTGTCAATCCAAAGGGCATGACCAACCATTCAAAAATACCTTCTTTTGACTTGAAGGCAGTATTCCATACATATGTCTGTTCTATTAGGACCTGGTGGTAGCTAGACTTCAGATCAATCTTACTGAAGTATTTTTCCTCTGTGAGTTGATCAAGGAGGTCGTCGATTTGGGGAATCGGGTACTAGTTCCGAACTATGATTTTTTTTAGGGCTCAATAATCAATGTAGAGTCGCCAGGTCTCATATTTCTTCTGCACCAACATGATTGGGCTCCCACAAGGTGATAAGTAGGGATGGATGTTCCCCTTGTGGAGAAGTTCTTGGATCTACCACTTGATCTCCTCATTATTTAAAAGAGAGTGATGATAGACTGGCCCATCCGGTAACAGTGCGCCAGGGGTCAGATCGATGGGATGCTTGACCTGACAGTGCAGAGGTACCCTGATAGGTGAGGAGAATATAGCTAAGTATTATTCAACGACCTTATCCACTTTCTTATGATCTTTGGAGAGGTCGATCGCGGAGGCCCTAGATGTGGCTGCGATCTTTCACTCACTCTGAGAGTGAATCACGAAGAAGACAAACTTCCCGATATGAGAGATGACCTTCCTGCATTGCTTGGTAGAGATAAAGGAAATAACACTAGGTGGGACTGCCTCGGGTATCCTGTACAATTTCTTGTCCAAAGTAATAATAAAACTACAAGGAATAGACTCATATACAACATGACATTTCCATAAAAATGGTTGGCCCAAAAGAAAATTACAAACTTCGAGAGGAGCAACATCACACAATACCTCATCTTTGAAGGGCTTGGTGTCGTACGACATGCGGCATTGTTGGATGATGCAGAGATCACTTCCTTGGCGAAGCCATCCAATGGTGTAGGGTTGCAGGTGCGACATTTTCTGTAGTAATAGCCTCTTGATGACCTCTGCTAAGATGAGGTTCTTATTTCTACCACCATCAATGATGAAGTGCAATGGGGTTCCTTTCACCCATGTATTTGAATGAAAAAGGCACTCGCCTTCCTCTGGCTCATATGGTTCACTGGGATGGATCTTGGTGGTAGCAACGGTGGCACTGGGTTCTGCGTTAATGATCCATCTCCCCCTTTCTGGTTCTAAATCAGAGTCGGAACCCACATATGATTCAAAGGCTTTCACCTCAACCACCGACAACTACTTTGAACGGCAATCAACAATGTTATGCCAAGGGATCTTATGGAAGTTGCACCACTTTCAGGTATCTTTCTTTGTCTTTCTAGTGTCCTTATTTACTTTCATCTTGGAATGGTTGTCCTGAGGTTTTCCATCTTTTCTTTGTCCTTTATTTTGTGGGTTGGGGCCACCCTTTCCTTTCTTTTGTTGTCAGGGGTTCCCGGGCCCAAATTTTCGCATCTTTTGTTTAAGATTCTACTTGATTTTGATGGCATATCGATAGGTCGTGCCCAAGGAAGAGATGTCCAGAAACTCCATTTTGGCCTTGATGTATCTATTCATACCACTTCGATACTTGAGCACTAGATGTCGCTCATAATATTTGATACCCAGCTTGGTGCGCAAGGTATGGAAGATATTGTGAACTCTGGCACTGGTTGGTCTTTTTCCTGTCACAGTGTGGTCCATTTTGTATACAGGTCATCATAAATTCCAATAGAGTAGAATTTTTCCTTAATAGCATCCCTGAAGGACTCCCAGGTGATCGTGATTGTTAATAATGAGGGTTTCTCTGTTTCCTTTTGCTCACAGAAATTTTCCCACCAATTTTTGACATGGGGAACAATTTTGAGGAGTGCAAAAGTAATATTTTATCTATTCAAAAAGTTATGGAAAGAAAAATACCCTTCTAGTAATTCAACCATTTTTCTACAACATCTGTGTCTATCTTACCTTCAAATATAGGAATATCAAAGTTTATTTGTACCTTGAAGGGGGCAGCGCCTCCGCTCGAGGAAGATGTGTCGCCTGTTAGTAGTTGTCGAAGGATTTGCACAAAACTATCCATCATCTCATTCCTCTATTGCATGAGGGCTTGCTCAAGAAATATTTTGAAAGGATCTCATGTCCCATCGTCTTTATTTTCTCCCGCCATGAGAAGTCACTTGGGTGTGAGAGAGCTTTTTTCCTCAAGAGAAACAAGCTCGAGACCCAATTCTTGGTACCCTGACCTCGTTGGGGACATGCATTAGGAACGACAAGGAGAAGACCTCTCTGATAACACTGATCTGAATTTTATGAGAAGAACGAAATGAATACATATTATTAGTATGCTTAACACAGAATAATAGAGATACAGTAAAACCGTCTTTTATTCAATAAGGAAATATGTTGAAACTGTAAAATGCAGTGGAAAACAAGCTTGTTGGAATGGTGGCGGCTTATCTCTGAGAAGAGATATGACGGTTGCGCTCATTCACAAGAAGATGAGTATAATGAGGCTCTGAAGGCCTTTTTACAATAAACATGAATGCCAAAACCCTAGACATCCAAAAACCTAACCCTAGAAGATGAAGCACCAAAAGTCATGTGGGCCCCGTTGGGGTAAGTTAGTACATCAACTTCTCGAGGTCGTAACTTTTTCATACAATCTTCGTTTTAGGCACACGATATCCTGTTCGGAAGGTCTATCTGAGTAATGCACTTGTTGTCATCATACATTGACTATGTGTATAGTTTAACTATGACGAGCCCTAAAAACGTTGTTTGGGGCCTCAAAACGGTCCCGGAAGTCGGGGACCCGAAAACTAGGAAAACATTGCCAAACTAAACTAGTTGAAATAGGTGGGAGGCCACTTACATCCATATGGATCAATCATCCAAAGGAAATCTATAGAAAATATGCATAAATATACTAAGAAAGTCTTCAAGAGATTCATCTTTGTTCTTCCTAAGCTTTGATATTTCTGCACATACTTCATCATAATTATAATTTTCAAAATCACTCCAAAATTGATGCATAAACTGCTCCCATGTGTGAATAGAGGCAACCGACAAAGTCTCACACTAGTTCTTGAATAAGCCTTTGAAAGTGAGAGTGAACAACTTGCAAATGACACTTTCATTAGTAATATTCTGAGAAACACAAAATTTCCAAAACTGAAAAATATGTTCAGATGCAGTTGTCTCTCTCTCACCATCAAATTTAATTTGCGACAAGAAATGAAAAATATTTCTAGGAGTTTTAAGAGGTACAATACCAGAAAAACATATCCATAAAGGGATATGGAATGGATCCCTTACTAAATCAAAAGAATTAAGAAGAACAACACCATAGAATCAACTTGTCATCTGGCCCTCCTAGCGCCATTTTTGTTGATGGATCCAAATGCTCTATCAAGCAGGTAAGGGAGAATGCATGATGGCGGATCCCAATCAGACCTACTCTCGTTTGGGGTAGCCTTTATGACCAATATGTGGGCCTATTTTCCACTAAGAATTAAAAGAAGAAAAAGGGGAAAGATAGTGGACTTTCCCCCAAAGAATTCTAATTAATTTTATATCTACTCTAAGACAAAAAACAAACTAATCTAATTTAACTACTTCTAACTCATCCTGTGTAGGAGAAAAACTAATAGATGAATGCAATTTAAAATGATACTTTTGATAGTAGAAATAGTTCATGGAAACCAATAATATGTTAAAACAATAATATTGTAGATATTTTCACAAATAGTTTCAAATAAGACCTATAGCATCATCCCTGTACTTAGAAGAAATCACAACAACATAAGCATTCCAAAAACTAAGCATATAAATAGTTCATGTGATCAATGCTCAAAAAAATTAAATAACAAACACATTAGTGGAGTAGTCCCAAATGCATTTGATAATAGCTATGACTTCAAAACCCCTTATGCTCTTCATATATCTAGAAATAAAAGTATTCTCAATCTACACGATGGGAAAAAAAAGTCCCTTATTACATTCAACGAGTTCTCTTTTAAAAGATTAGAGTGACTCAACAGTTCTTGTAAATGTACATTTCATTTCCCTTTGCTTTGTAATTTTATACTTCAATTTTCTCTTACATTTTCATAAATGAATAGGTAACCGTTATAAACAGAAGTTGAAGAGTTTGTTGAGTAGTTGTTTTCATTTTATTTGTTGTCCATGAGTGATATTTTTAAAAATATCATTAACTTTGCTCATTGGTGTCCTCTTCTATTCTTCGAGTTATTTTGGACATTTCTAGTTTTAGTTTGTTGAATAAGATCACTCCAACTTCTTATTCTATGTTTTATCTTTCTAATGTGCTCTTGCAGGTCCGATTTCGACTCCTTTAGCAACAGATATGACTGCATGAACATTGCACAACTCATTTTTTAATAAAATTTGGGCCTCTACTGTTATTTTCATTTTGGGGGAATTTTCACCCTTGATTTGTCAATATTAGTTGCACCATCATGTTCTACTCTCTATTATATTTTCAATGAGCTATCTTGGGCCTGATTTCATCTTCGAGAGATCAAGATATGTTCGTTTGAACATTTCCCAGTGATTTTTCCATTAAATTTGTGACCTTTTGTCTTTGCATTTTATGGGATTTTTCATCATTGGTTTGGCTTGAAGTCCTCTTCTAATGTATTCTTCTCATCAATGTCTTGTTAGAAAGTTGGTTTTCATTTATTTCAACCCTAGAAGAAGTCCAAAATCTCCTAGAAGTAATGGGTGATGTCAACCCTAGAAGAATTCTAGAAGCCTATAGAAGAGATGGGTGTATTTGAACAAGTATCCAAAGTGGTCCCCTTATGGCGTAGTCTTAAGCATGGCCCTCCTGGGAAGAATCTTTGAAGAAGTCTACAAGAATCCTTGGAAATATGGCTAAGTGGTTAAAAATCCCCAAAGGTGTGGTCATGAAGCCCTAAGTTGATCATAGAAAAAGAGTGTGAGGGACATTGTAATTACATACAAAACCTCCATAGATTGATATTCCTCGTCATGCCATTTCCAACGGTAGGTGACACGCCACGTGGTTCCTCACAGTTGAGAAGTTATGCTCTCTTAAATTTGAAGCCCCAAAGTATGCTCAAGGAGCCTCAAATATAAGATCAAAGTAGTTACAAGTCAGCCCCAAATTAATCAAAGAAGTAAAAGTTGTTGCAAAAAGAAGTTACAGGTCAGCCCTAAAATCAAATAAAGGAGGCACTTGGAAAAGTATAAATACACATCAAAAACCTCTCATTTGTTCATATACCTAAGTGTGTGTTTATGGTATGGGGCTAACATAAGTGGGTCTGCACTTGTGCTAAGACGATTGGTGATCTCAGCAAAGCGAATATGGCCTAGGATAAAGGAAGTCGAGGAGAGAGCAGAGTACAGAGGTAACTATACTAGCTTTATGAGGTTATCCGCGGGTTGCAGTGGAGCAAAGCACAGATGTATGTGGGTCATAGTGAAGCAAGGTGGAGATGTCCACTGGTTGATAATATATGAATCACGAATCTGTGCAAATTTTTTTAAGAAGGTTCCATTCTCTTGATGCTAAAGTTGAGGAAGGTTTGTTCGTCTGAGATCTGATGTACCAGGTTTTACATAATGAAAATGTATGTTATTATATATGTTTTGAGGCTTGTATCTTGAATTTCATGGTATATTCTTAAGGAATGTCTTGGAAGTTATGGCACATCTTTTGGTACATGGTTGAATGATATAGCATATGTTTGAGGCACATCTTTTGGTACATGGTTGAGGCATATCATGAATGATATGGCATATGTTTGAGGCACATATTTTAGTATATGGTTGAGGAATATCATGAATTATATGGTATATGTTTGAGGCATATCCTTGGTACATGGTTTATCGATGTTATGGAACATGATTGAGGCATATATTTTGTACATAATTTATGGATATTATGGCACATATATCTTGGCACATGGTTTGATTCATATCTTGGTAATGTTGGGAATATTTTTTATAGATGTGCTTGGTGATCTTGGCATATGATTTATGTGAGTGGATCTAGCTTTGTTGATGATGATATTTATGATTAGGTATCAGTATCAATGACAATTACAATGATAGGTTATTTTGATGATGATATAATGTATCAATATCAATGACAAGTTGATTATCAATGA
>SNQJ01S0032039.1:31049-43056 GCA_010110895.2 Picea sitchensis
CAAGGCTTATCACAGTCTCGAGCCAAACCCCTGACCGCAAAGGCATCCCCCTGAAGCCAATAAAGCTCTGAAACCATATGTAAATCCTAACCTTGTACAATATCTATTGCAAGTAGATATTCAGAAAAGATACAATGGAAAATACAAACATTACACTGATATTTTTCCCCTGGAAACCCAAACCGGGAAAACCAACATATTCTATATTCATTCATTGTGTTACATTGTTTACAATACAATATACATATAGGAGCCAGTGGCATCCAAAAACCTAACCCAATGACCTGGATTAGTCCAAAACCCAAATTCCTTAACCGGAAATAGAAAACCATTGGCAAAAACCATGTGCCGAAAAACCAACTAAATACATGGAGCGGAAAACAAGCTTGATGGAATGGTGGTGGCTTATCTCTGAGAAGATATGTGACAACTGCACTCATTCACAAGAAGATGAGTAAAATGAGGCTTTGAAGGCATTTTTATAATAAAAATGAAATCCAAAACCCTAGACATAAAAAAACCTAACCCTAGGAGATGAAGCGCCAAAAGTCATGTGGGCCCCATTGGGGTAAGTTAGTACATCAACTTCCTGGGGTCATAAATTTTACATACGATCTTCGTTTTAGGTGCACGATAGCCTGTTGGAAAGGTACATCCAAGGAATTCACATTTTTTCGTTAGAATTTGAATTAATTTACAATCTGACTGTGGTGAGCCCTAAAAACGTTGTTTAGGGCCTCAAAATGGCCCCGAAATTTGGGGAGTCGAAAACTAGGAAAAACTGCCAAACTGGAAAACTACCAAAATGAACCAGTTGGAATAGGTGGGAGGCCACCAAAATCCATTTGGATCAATACTCTCCCCTTAGGAAGCAATGGTCTCCATTTTTTTGAATTTCCCCATAAGATGAGGAAATTTCTGATGAATTTGGCCCCAGGTGAGCCACTTTCCTTGGTGCAGGAGCTACCCTGCTTTGCCAACTCGATAAATATGGATCCTTTGTTGTCGATTTCCCTTTATCTGTGTTTCCACAATATGATCACTAGATTCATTTTGCATGCATTCAAGTTTGATCTATGGGTGTGTCAATTGTTCTGCTATCTCTGAGGTGTCCAATAATGGTAGGAAATATGGTCGAAGGAGAGCCACATTGAACACTGGGTGCATGCCAAGGAAAGGGGGAATGTTGAGCTCAAAAGCATTATAACCAACAGCCTTGGTTATGGTGTAAGGTCCATAACAGAGTGGGTGAATCTTCCGATGGGGCCATGTAAGGCGTTATTTCTACAAGTGCAACCAAAAATTGTCTCTCACCTGAAACTTATGTGGCACCCGATGTTGATCATGGTGTTGCTTGTACTTGACATTAGATTTATCCTGAACCTGTTGGTGGATGTGTTGGATCTTCTCAATGAACTAGGTGTCTTTTTCAGCTTCAATTGGAGCAGGGGACAATTCAGTCGGGGCGGTCACAAGGGGTAGTGAAACATCCATGGGACCCAATGATTTGAATCCCAACCCCACCTGAAAGGGGCTATGGTTGGTTGAGCTATGTAGGGCTCGGTTGTAGCTATGTTGAACATAGGGAAGACTCTCATCCCATGTGGGGAGGTTATTGGAATTGTACATGCGTAGGATATGCACGATCATCCGATTGACAACCTCATTTTGGCCATCTGTCTAGGGGTGGAAGGCAGTGGATTTGGTGAGAGGCTCAACCATAACGTGTTGAGGAATCAATTGTCCTGATATGAGAAAATGTTTTTTGGGATTCCAAAATGTACCCATACTCGTTCAAATAAGATATTGGCATTGGCCTTTGTTGTGATTCTCTTCTTGCAGGCAATCAGAATCGCCATCTTGGAAAATTGATCAACGACCACAAAAACACAGTCATTTCCCCTCTTTGTGGACAGACGGCATGACATGTATTCCATTGAGATGGATTCCCATGGCCTTTCAGGAGTAGGAATAGGGGTTTACATGCCTTGTTTCCTAGTGGTCAATTTGGCAATAGCGCAGGCAGTGCAGGACCTGATATACTTGTTGACATCCTGTCGAAGTTTCGACCAGTAGAAATTTTTCTACATCACTGTCACTATATTTTCAATGCCGACGTGTCCTACCACTTGACTGTAGTGGGCTTCCCAAATCAGATTTTCTCTCTTTCTTGATGGAACACAGAGATGGACCAGATGGCACAACAACCCGTATTGAAGATGAAAATTAGCGACAACTAAGTTTTTTCCCAACATTTGGTAGGTGGTGGCGAATTCAAGGTCTGTCACATAGAGGTGGGGCCATCCAAAGGTCTTGTGGCCACAACAGTCTAGCACCATGGTAAATTTCACGACTAGAGTTCGACTGAGGAAATCAACGAATCAGTTGGTGCTTCTTGTTTTATACTTGATGTTGAGGTGGAACTACTACAAGTATGTGGACCACTTATGAACTACAGTGGCTTATGATCAATGTGGATGATTGTCTTCTTCTGAAGAATGTAATGTCTCCACTGGCGGCATGCTTGCATAAGGGAGTACATTTCTTTTTCGTAAGTGGGGTACTTATGGACAACATCTGATAGTGTCTCACTATGATAGGCCACGAGGTGGCCATGCTGAGTGAGAATGATGCCCACAATATAGTCTGAAGCATCTTTCTTGATCTCAAAGGGTTATTGCAGGTTCGGTAATGAAAGTACTAGGGCTAAGCACAAGCGCTGCTTCAAATCATCGAACACTTGTTGTTGGTACACTCCCCACACAATTTTTTTTTTACCACCACCCCTGGTTACTTGGATGAGGGCCCAAGCAATATGGGAGAATCCCGACATGAACCTGCGATAGGAATTGGCAAGGCCCAAGAAGCTATGAAGTTCAATGAGTTTGGTTGGGGCTGGCCAATCACAGATGACTAGGATCTTGGTTGGATCCACATGCACACCATTTTGATCAATGATTTAGCCAAGATAATAGATCTTGTCCATGTCGAAGGAGCATTTTTCCAAGTTGTCATATAGCTTGTGTTTCCGCAGGTTGTACAGAACCTACTGAATATTCTACAAGTGTTCCGCCCAAGTCTTGTTGTAGATGAGGATGGCATCCACATACACCACTACAAAAGTATTGGTGAAAGGTCGTAGGATATCATCCATCATCCTCATGAAATTTGTTGGAGAATTTTTCAATCCAAAGGGCATGACCAACCATTCAAAAATACCTTCTTTTGACTTGAAGGCAGTATTCCATACATATGTCTGTTCTATTAGGACCTGGTGGTAGCTAGACTTCATATCAATCTTACTGAAGTATTTTTTCTCTGTGAGTTGATCAAGGAGGTTGTCTATTTGGGGAATCGAGTACTAGTTCTGGACTATGATTTTTTTTAGGGCTCAATAATCAATGTAGAGTCGCCAAGTCTCATATTTCTTCTGCACCAACATGATTGGGCTCCCACAAGGCGATGAGTAGGGATGGACGTTCCCCTTGTGGAGAAGTTCTTGGATCTACCACTTGATCTCCTCATTATTTAAAACAGAGAGATGATAGACTAGCCCATCCAGTAGTGGTGCGTCAGAGGTCAAATCGATGGGATGCTTGACCTGACAGTGCAGAGGTACCCCGATAGGTGAGGAGAAGATATCTAAGTATTATTCAATGACCTTATCCACTTGCTTCTACTTTGTGGAGAGGTCGATCGCGGAGGCCCTAGATGTGGCTGTGATCTTTCACTCACTCTGAGAGTGAATCACAAAGAAGACAAACTTCCCGATATGAGAGATGACCTTCCTGCATTGCTTGGTAGAGATCAAGGAAATAACACTAGGTGGGACTGCCTCGGGTATCCTGTACAATTTCTTGTCCAAAGTAATAATAAAACTGCAAAGCCTAGACTCATATACAACATGACGTTTCCATAAAAAAGGTTGGCCCAAAAGAAAATTACAAACTTCGAGAGGAGAAACATCACACAATACCTCATCTTTGAAGGGCTTGGTGTCGTATGACATGCGACATTGTTGGTTGATGCAGAGATCACTTCCTTGGTGAAGACATCCAATGGTGTAGGGTTGTAGGTGCGACATTTTCTGTAGTACTAGCCTCTTGATGACCTCTGCTAAGATGAGGTTCTTCTTTCTACCACCATCAACGATGAAGTGCAACGGGGTTCCTTTCACCCATGTCTTTGAATGAAAAAGGCACTCGCCTTCCTCTGGCTCATCTGGTTCACTGGGATGGATCTTGGTGGTAGCAACGGTGGCACTGAGTTCTGCATTAATGATCCATCTCCCCCTTTCTGGTTCTAACTCGGAGTCAGAACCCGCATATGACTCCAAGGCTTTCACCTCAACCACCGACAACTACTTTGAGCGGCAATCAACAATGTTATGCCAGGGGCTCTTTTGGAAGTTGCACCACTTTCGGGTATCTTTCTTTGTCTTTCTAGTGTCCTTATTTACTTTCATCTTGGAATGGTTGTCCTGAGGTTTTCCATATTTTCTTTGTCCTTTATTATGTGGGTTGGGGCCACCCTTTCCTTTATTTTGTTGTGAGGGGTTCCCGGGCCCAAATTTTTGCATCTTTTGTTTAAGATTCTACTTGATTTTGATGGCATATCGATAGGTCGTGCCCAAGGAAGAGATGTCCAGAAACTCCATTTCGGCCTTGATGTATCTATTCATACCACTGCGATACTTGAGAATTAGATGTCGCTCATAATATTTGATACCCAGCTTGGTGTGCAAGGTATGGAAGATATTGTGAACTCTGGCACTGGTTGGTCTTTTTCTTGTCGTAGTGTGGTCCATTTTGTATACAGGTCATCATAAATTCCAATAGAGTAGAATTGTTCCTTAATATCATCCCTGAAGGACTCCCAAGTGATCGCGATTGTTAATAATGAGGGTTTCTCTATTTTCTTTTGCTCACAGAAATTTTCCCACCAATTTTTGACATGGGGAACAACTTTGAGGAGCGCAAAAGTAATATTTTATCTATTCAAAAAGTTATGGAAAGAAAAATACCCTTCTAGTAATTCAACCATTTGTCTACAACATCTGTGTCTATCTGACCTTCAAATATAGGAATATCAAAGTTTATTTGTACCTTGAAGGGGGTGGCGCCTCCGCTCGAGGAAGATGTGTCACCTGTTAGTAGTTGTCGAAGGATTTGCACAAAACTATCCATCATCTCATTCCTCTATTACATGAGGGCTTCCTCAAGAAATATTTTGAAAGGATCTCATGTCCCATCATCTTTATTTTCTCTCGCCATGAGAGGTTGCTTGGGTGTGAGAGAGCTTTTTTCCTCAAGAGAAACAAGCTCGATACCCAATTCTTGGTACCCTGACCTCATTGGGGACATGCATTAAGAACGACAAGGAGAAGACCTCTCTGATACCACTGATCCGAATTTTATGAGAAGAACGAAATGAATACATATTATTATTATGCTTAACACGGAATAACAGAGATACAGTAAAACCGGCTTTTATTCAATAAGGAAATATGTTGAAACTGTAAAATGCAGTGGAAAACAAGCTTGTTGGAATGGTGGTGGCTTATCTCTGAAAAGAGATATGACGACTGTGCTCATTCACAAGAATATGAGTATAACGAGGCTTTGAAGGCCTTTTTACAATAAACATGAATGCCAAAACCCTAGACATCCAAAAACCTAACCCTAGAAGATGAAGCGCCAAAAGTCATGTGGGCCCCGTTGGGGTAAGTTAGTACATCAACTTCCCGGGGTCGTAACTTTTGCATACAATCTTCGTTTTAGGCACACGATATCCTGTTGGAAAGGTCTATCCGAGGAATGCACTTGTTGTCGTCATACATTGACTATGTGTATAGTTTGACTATGACAAGCCCTAAAAACGTTGTTTAGGGCCTCAAAACGGTCCTGGAAGTAGGGGACCCAAAAACTAGGAAAACATTGCCAAACTAAACTAGTTGAAATAGGTGGGAAGCCGCTTACATCCATATGGATCAATCATCCAAAGTAAATCTATAGAAAATATGCATAAATGTACTAAGAAAGTCTTCAAGATATTCATCTGTGTTCTTCCTAAGCTTTGATATTTCTGCACATAATTCATCATAATTATAATTTTCAAAATCTTTCCAAAATTGATGCATAAACTGCTCCCATGTGTGAATAGAGGCAACTGACAAAGTCTCACACTAGTTCTTGAATAAGCCTTTGAAAGTGAGAGTGAACAACTTGCAAATGACACTTTCATTAGTAATATTCTGAGAAACACAAAATTTCCAAAACTGAAAAATATGTTCAGATGCAGTTGTCTCTCTCTCACCATCAAATTTAATTTGCGACAAGAAATGAAAAATATTTCTAGGAGTTTTAAGAGGTACAATACCAGAAAAACATATCCATAAAGGGATATGGAATGGATCCCTTACTAAATCAAAAGAATTAAGAAGAACAACACCATAGAATCAACTTGTCATCTGGCCCTCCTAGCGCCATTTTTGTTGATGGATCCAAATGCTCTATCAAGCAGGTAAGGGAGAATGCATGATGGCGGATCCCAATCAGACCTACTCTCGTTTGGGGTAGCCTTTATGACCAATATGTGGGCCTATTTTCCACTAAGAATTAAAAGAAGAAAAAGGGGAAAGATAGTGGACTTTCCCCCAAAGAATTCTAATTAATTTTATATCTACTCTAAGACAAAAAACAAACTAATCTAATTTAACTACTTCTAACTCATCCTGTGTAGGAGAAAAACTAATAGATGAATGCAATTTAAAATGATACTTTTGATAGTAGAAATAGTTCATGGAAACCAATAATATGTTAAAACAATAATATTGTAGATATTTTCACAAATAGTTTCAAATAAGACCTATAGCATCATCCCTGTACTTAGAAGAAATCACAACAACATAAGCATTCCAAAAACTAAGCATATAAATAGTTCATGTGATCAATGCTCAAAAAAATTAAATAACAAACACATTAGTGGAGTAGTCCCAAATGCATTTGATAATAGCTATGACTTCAAAACCCCTTATGCTCTTCATATATCTAGAAATAAAAGTATTCTCAATCTACACGATGGGAAAAAAAAGTCCCTTATTACATTCAACGAGTTCTCTTTTAAAAGATTAGAGTGACTCAACAGTTCTTGTAAATGTACATTTCATTTCCCTTTGCTTTGTAATTTTATACTTCAATTTTCTCTTACATTTTCATAAATGAATAGGTAACCGTTATAAACAGAAGTTGAAGAGTTTGTTGAGTAGTTGTTTTCATTTTATTTGTTGTCCATGAGTGATATTTTTAAAAATATCATTAACTTTGCTCATTGGTGTCCTCTTCTATTCTTCGAGTTATTTTGGACATTTCTAGTTTTAGTTTGTTGAATAAGATCACTCCAACTTCTTATTCTATGTTTTATCTTTCTAATGTGCTCTTGCAGGTCCGATTTCGACTCCTTTAGCAACAGATATGACTGCATGAACATTGCACAACTCATTTTTTAATAAAATTTGGGCCTCTACTGTTATTTTCATTTTGGGGGAATTTTCACCCTTGATTTGTCAATATTAGTTGCACCATCATGTTCTACTCTCTATTATATTTTCAATGAGCTATCTTGGGCCTGATTTCATCTTCGAGAGATCAAGATATGTTCGTTTGAACATTTCCCAGTGATTTTTCCATTAAATTTGTGACCTTTTGTCTTTGCATTTTATGGGATTTTTCATCATTGGTTTGGCTTGAAGTCCTCTTCTAATGTATTCTTCTCATCAATGTCTTGTTAGAAAGTTGGTTTTCATTTATTTCAACCCTAGAAGAAGTCCAAAATCTCCTAGAAGTAATGGGTGATGTCAACCCTAGAAGAATTCTAGAAGCCTATAGAAGAGATGGGTGTATTTGAACAAGTATCCAAAGTGGTCCCCTTATGGCGTAGTCTTAAGCATGGCCCTCCTGGGAAGAATCTTTGAAGAAGTCTACAAGAATCCTTGGAAATATGGCTAAGTGGTTAAAAATCCCCAAAGGTGTGGTCATGAAGCCCTAAGTTGATCATAGAAAAAGAGTGTGAGGGACATTGTAATTACATACAAAACCTCCATAGATTGATATTCCTCGTCATGCCATTTCCAACGGTAGGTGACACGCCACGTGGTTCCTCACAGTTGAGAAGTTATGCTCTCTTAAATTTGAAGCCCCAAAGTATGCTCAAGGAGCCTCAAATATAAGATCAAAGTAGTTACAAGTCAGCCCCAAATTAATCAAAGAAGTAAAAGTTGTTGCAAAAAGAAGTTACAGGTCAGCCCTAAAATCAAATAAAGGAGGCACTTGGAAAAGTATAAATACACATCAAAAACCTCTCATTTGTTCATATACCTAAGTGTGTGTTTATGGTATGGGGCTAACATAAGTGGGTCTGCACTTGTGCTAAGACGATTGGTGATCTCAGCAAAGCGAATATGGCCTAGGATAAAGGAAGTCGAGGAGAGAGCAGAGTACAGAGGTAACTATACTAGCTTTATGAGGTTATCCGCGGGTTGCAGTGGAGCAAAGCACAGATGTATGTGGGTCATAGTGAAGCAAGGTGGAGATGTCCACTGGTTGATAATATATGAATCACGAATCTGTGCAAATTTTTTTAAGAAGGTTCCATTCTCTTGATGCTAAAGTTGAGGAAGGTTTGTTCGTCTGAGATCTGATGTACCAGGTTTTACATAATGAAAATGTATGTTATTATATATGTTTTGAGGCTTGTATCTTGAATTTCATGGTATATTCTTAAGGAATGTCTTGGAAGTTATGGCACATCTTTTGGTACATGGTTGAATGATATAGCATATGTTTGAGGCACATCTTTTGGTACATGGTTGAGGCATATCATGAATGATATGGCATATGTTTGAGGCACATATTTTAGTATATGGTTGAGGAATATCATGAATTATATGGTATATGTTTGAGGCATATCCTTGGTACATGGTTTATCGATGTTATGGAACATGATTGAGGCATATATTTTGTACATAATTTATGGATATTATGGCACATATATCTTGGCACATGGTTTGATTCATATCTTGGTAATGTTGGGAATATTTTTTATAGATGTGCTTGGTGATCTTGGCATATGATTTATGTGAGTGGATCTAGCTTTGTTGATGATGATATTTATGATTAGGTATCAGTATCAATGACAATTACAATGATAGGTTATTTTGATGATGATATAATGTATCAATATCAATGACAAGTTGATTATCAATGANGGCATATGATTTATGTGAGTGGATCTAGCTTTGTTGATGATGATATTTATGATTAGGTATCAGTATCAATGACAATTACAATGATAGGTTATTTTGATGATGATATAATGTATCAATATCAATGACAAGTTGATTATCAATGATAGATTGACTATCAATAACAATGACAGGTTGATTATAAGTGACAGTGACGTGTTTATTATCAATGATAGTGACATGTTGATTATCAGTGACAATTTTAGTGATAGTTTCAGTGACAGGTTGAGTCTCCATTTATATTCCATGGAGGCAGGAAGGGGCAAGGAAAGGGGGTTGGAGCCTCCTTCCATTTGGTACTAGAGAATACATGGAGTCGCAAATTCCTTCAAGTTGGAGTCTCTAAACTACGGGGTTGGATCCTCCTTCCAGTTGGTGTTGGAGAATACATGGATTCATAGCTTCCTTCGAGTTGGATCCTATAAATCAGGGGTTTGGAGCATCCTTCCAGTTGGAGCTGGAGAATCTAGGGAGTTGTAGCTTCTTTTAGGTTGGTTCCTGTAAACAGGGGGTTGGTGCCTCCTTCTGGTGTTGGAGAATCTTGGAAGTTGGTGCTCCCTAGAATGTAATTATTGACATGATATAAGAAAAGCATTATGTGGTTTTCTCCCATTTGGGTTTCCACGCAAAAATCTCTTGTGCACGATGTATGATGTGATGTATTGTTTAATGGTACTATTTATGGATATATGTTTATGACATGTTAAATGAAATCATTGATTAGTTAATGTTGTGGTTAAAAATGGTAAAAAGTGTTCAATATTGATTCACCCCCCATCTCAATATTGATGAATATTCCAACATATCTTTCCAACGAGGTATCCTGGACCTGATTTTGACTCCTATAGATCAAGATATGGTCATTTGAATCGTGGCGCTTAACAACCCTTGATCTGTTCACGGGGGAATCTAAACCGTTGATATTCAAACTAAAAATCATTATACCACATGCATGAGGTAATTCAATATTGAATAGTTTATATAGTTTTTATCCCCATTAATTGATTTGTGTAAGGACTTAGAGGAGGCATATGACCTAGGGCCTGTGTTGTAATTTTCACCAATGATTGTAGTAAAAATTGGAAAAATAAAATAAATAAAAGAATCTAATAGAAATAAAAATAACAAAATTCTCCCAACCCACGCAAAATAAAAAAATTAATAAAAATCCCCGAAAATTAAAATGTAACCAAATTTTAATTCAAAAATTAAAACGTGAATGTACCTAAAAACAACTCATTTCGATGGAAACAAATTTTGATAGGTTTTCGGGGTCCTATAGTAAAATCAACAAGTAAAACAATCCTGATAACACCATTATGACAACACCATCATCGTCCTATTGTAAAATCAACAAGTAAAACCATTTTGATGGCACCATCCTGATAGCACCATTTCGAAGGCACCATCGTGGTAGCTCATCCCGATGGGCTCTTCCAATAACCTAAGTCCGATAAACCCCCTAAATTCATGAAATATTAAGTTAATAATGCTAAGGTTCCAAGGGTATTCGGGGAGGGGATGAGGGGATTTCGAGAGAGAGGAAAGGCTTGTCAGAAAAGTAGGAGGCATGTCTTAATGGTAATTCTCAATGGGAATTTACTGAGAGGTGAAGGTGAAGCCTAATGGGAAGAAGTATAATGAAATATTAAGTTGAAGACCAATGGGTGAGGGGGAAAATAAAAAAAATAAGTTAAAAATTAAATGAAATTAGATAAGAAAAGTAAAATAGAAATATACAACCTAGGACTTAGGCGAAGAATGGGAAAAACAAAAATAAAATTTAAATGAAAAAAAAATAAACAAATACACACACATACCAAAAAGTCAAATTATATCTAATTTTAGGGGGATATGGAAAAAAAGAATGAGAATGTACATATTAAAACTATACATTAAGGTTTTAGACAAAACACACCATGTAAAAATAGTTTACCTACAATAAAACTAATTTTCTTCATGCAAAACAAATTTTACACATGTAAAACTATTTCTAAAGTAAAATTATTTTTTCCCATGTAAAAAATAGATACTGAGAGTAATTTTGGGGAAAACCACAGTCAATAAAAACCATGGGAATTTTTTAAAAACCATGTGCAATCAAAACAATAGGAAAATTACAAATGAAAATAAATAAATACAAAATAAATAAACAAAAATTAAAAATTAACAAAAAAAGAATTATATGCAAAAATTAAAATAAAAACTAGGAAAATGAGGCCAAGTTCCATGCGAGTTAGGATTCCACACCTAGGGGAAAAAATAGGAGTGAGGTATACCATGTATATTTCAAGCAACCAGGTGTCAATCCGGGTAAGTATGTCATATGGAGATTATGAACGCTCAAATTCAGATGCGACAAATGGAAAGCGATCAATGAGTAAAAAGACGACACATCATGCGACACATTAATGTCACAAAGAGTTGTTGATGTTTGGACAACATCGGGAAGACATTCTCTAAAGATAATAATTAATAATATGATTATTATATATATTATATAATAGGTAAATGATAATAACAAATAGTTATTGATTATTCAAGGGACTCATCCTTTCATGGATGGTCACCTTATGTTCCCTATATATGAAACACTCATCATTGTAATAATATATCAGATATCTCTCATATCTCATATGAATAAAAACCAACATGGTATCAGAGTAGGACTGGGCTTTACTCCCTCACATGAGAGCCCAGGAAGAT